>QVNW01002888.1:0-11382 GCA_014825475.1 Pseudomyrmex flavicornis
TTTCGTTGTGTAATGATTTTTTTATCAATGTTTTGTTCCGTAATAAACCACTACTACTACATGCAAACAGGATTAATAAGACAGTTGAGGAGAGATTTAAAAAAAATAAATAAATAAAATCATAATAAATCACACATTTATTTCCTGCGATCGCCGCGTGCGGATTATATCAATGCGACGCAACCCAACGCGCGCGACGATTAACGTCGTTGACACCGTTCGTTCGTGGGACGCGCCGGATGCATTAATATTCTTGAAGGAATAGTGACGTTTTCCCTTACACGCGCGTAGGCAGGCATTCCACTTTATTCAGGTGATAGTGACGAATTAGTTTAGCACAATATAACCAGACCGCCGTATTTATAAATAAATTCCCTCGCGCGTAATATCGCGACACGCCGGTTCAATTAGCCGCGGTTGGCCGAGTGACTTTTTTCCGCAATTGCGCATTTGCACATTTGTGAAACGCATTTGTTTGTCAAACGCGAGCTCCCGAAATTTCCCTGTCGAACGTTTTTTCGGACCGTCGAGCACCGAGAAAGGAGCGTCCGACGTGAAATAAATGGCCTTTCCGCGTGTTTTTCGTTAAAACAGAAATGTGAATTGCATACGAGCGAAGGGGCGCGCGCGCGCAATATATGCTAAACGAAATTAACTCGAATATCATTTTTCTACCGGACTCGCCGCGTAAAACGCGTTTTCTCTCCGCCGCCGCCGCCGCCGTCGCCGAGTTACGCAAAGTGCGGCACAATCGACGAAACATAATTTGCCTAAATTCGTGTAATTTTAATATCGCGCCATTGCGCGAGCTTTTTCATCGCGTTAATCGTTTTATTAAACGAGATGTCGAAGGTAATTATTTATTTATTTTTTGTTATATATATATATGAAAGAAATATAGAAAAAAATGAGGAGAACGGGGCCGCGTCAAGCTTTGTTTTTATATTGATATATTTTATTGCGCTCGCGCAATTGCATAAAATTGTGTACGTACATTTTCTTTTTATTATTGTAATTCGATATTTTTTTTTTCCTGTGTGTATTAACACACGATGAAAAATATAATACGCATACGTATTTGAACGCAATAAATACTAATTTTTTTCTAGCGAACAATAATAATAAAAAGCGAACATAAACGACAAATATTTTTTGTCAGTCGTATCATCGTGCAGCTAAATATATGTCGCTCAAGATCCGCAGCATCATTGGCAGAGCCCTATCGCTCGTAATGTTGGCTGTGGCTTTCACACCGGCACGACCGTTCATTTAGAAACCAATGGAAAGATTGGGCGCAATTGTCTCGTCCTGTATCGAGCGGCATACGATGCTACTGACCCTATGTGGCTTTAATTCTCGTCTTGTGTCGTCGAAATCGATTATTTGCGAGCGAGTAGGATTTGTTTACAACGGTAATATGTTTCTGTTCACACACACATACACACACATACATCATTTTTTTTCTGTTTTGTATTGAAATATTTTTGTTTTATATTGAAATAATTTTAATTGCTGTATAAATTATACAAATACGTTATTTGCGATCTCTTCGTCGATTGTTTTTTTTCACATCGAATTGTTGAAAGTTCACACAGTGTTTATGTATTTTTTATTTTACAAACATATCGATATTGATTGACATATTGATGATATATCGATGAAGATTTTAATAAAAATCATAGAGCGAGTCGAAATTCACTCCTGAAATTAAACTCTCTCTTGTTCTCAATTCATTACGACGAATGTCATATGCCGTGCACCTGGCCGCAAAAAATGGAAATTATTCAACGAGCAAAATCCTCTTTACGGTTCTCTATTACGGTCATTTAAACCGGCATATTTATCTGTCATTATAAATGGCGTACCGGCCGATTCCATTAGCGAAATTGTGATATTGGCTTTTCATGAGCGGCAATTGCAGTAATTTTAAATAGAAACAAATTGATTCGAAATCTACTCGGGAACGTTTTAATCGCGGGCGGGAAGAAAAAGAAAAAAAAAATAGTTGCAAGTTGAGGTGTCTGTGTTATCGCGGTTAAAAAGTAACATTTGGATATAATGAAAAGATAGCAGTACGTGGTCGGGATAAAAATTTCCCAACGGCGATGAAATATCCCGTCCAATTTGGAGGTCGAAAAATTACGACATATTTCACACCGGTTTTAATTTATAACTAACACGTTTTCTTTCGTATCGCTCCTTTTGCATTAACATCACGGATTTTCACCTAACTTCCCCATGACACTCTCATCCCGAGGGCATCGTTTTTTTTTTTTTTCCGATAGGCATTTCCGGAAAATAAGATGACGTTACGGCGCGGCGCTTGTTTTGCAAGAGAGAGAGAGAGAGAGAGGGACGGAGAGGAAGGGAGAGTGTGTGTCGCGCGCGAAAATATCGATGTACAAGAAAATCAACATTTTCGCCTCCGAGCGATTTATATCGCGCGCGCTATCACCGTCGGTGCGATATCTCGTTGACGTAAACTTCTCGCGCGCGTCACAGAACCGATATCCCCGTGCGAAGCTCCGCAAATTAGACGGAGCCATAGTTCTTGCCAAGAATTACCATACAAATGGCGCCGACCATCCATCGAAACTCGTATCCATCGTCTCGTCGCCGCGATATGATTTGCCATCGCACGTCGAAAGTTCGGTCCGCGCGTCTCGGTCGCGCGCGATGTTCTCTCGGTCCCAGAAGCGTCACTTTTCCACAGAATAGCGCGCGCGCGCGCGCGCGGAGATGGAGCGAATATATATGACATCCGCAAGTCGTCTTCGTTCGAACGTTTCGAGCGTTTCTCGAATACATATTGCCTGCTGGCGGTAGCGGCGCAATTAACATCACTCGGAACTCAAACCCTCTTTCCCGCGAACGGGGGCGGTGAGGACGGCGGAAGGGTCGAGGGAGAGAGAGTAATAGTTTTCCCAGTCAGCCGTCTCTAACTCTCTCTCTCTCTCTTTCTCCCGTCCCTCCACCCTTTCTCGCTGTTTCCTCCTCGTACCCCGTTTTTCGACCGTCGTCCCACTCTAGCTGCGTATCCATCTCTGTCTAGTTTGGCGTAGCCGGTCTACATATTTTGAAGTCAAAGGCGGAAGGGTTAAAATGAGCAGTCTCTTCCTTCCGGGAGTTTGGACAATAAAAGAGAAATTGGTTCGCGCGAGTTAATTTCTACGCGTTTTTTTTTTTTTTTTTCGTGTTTTGAGAATCTTTCGATGAACATTATGCGGAACTTAAATCGTTCGTCGTATAAAAAAAAACACTTGTTGTTAAACAATTATACGCAATAACGAGATATCTGAATCGCATTTTTTTTTTTTTTTTTGAGATATATTTTCTTACACAAACTTGTTCTTCTTCTTGTAATTCGCAGACATCGCCGAATCTCGAGATATTTATGCATCTCTTATGACTTGTGACCACTTTTACCACCACGCTTTGACGTCCATAAACTTGCCTTCTCGTCGTGGTTGGTGTCTTGCCGACTTTTTCTATATTTTTCTTCGACCTTTCTTCGTGTCTGCTCCGAGTCGTATCTTCTCATTTATTCTCTCCAGAGTCCTGTCTCCTTCGTCGCGTTTTTTACTCTCTGTGTTCTCTTGCTTTGCATCCCTCAGATCGTAACTTCTCTTTCGTTCTTTCCGAGTCTCTTTCTATCTTTCTCTCTCTCTCTTTCTCCCTGTCTCTCCTTCTCACTCGGCTCACCCCATGTATCGTAGCTCTTCATTCACCCCTTGTCGTTCTTTCTCTCTTTGGCTCTTTCGCTTCAACTTGCCGTTCTCTTTCCTCTTCATGGTCGCCATGGTAACAGCTTCCGTCTCTGTCTACATTTCCGTCTTCGTTTGTCCCTAGCTACTCCATCTTTATGTCCATCCGTTCCGAAAACATTGACTTTACTGGCGTTTGTCGCATGATCGGCGATCCACGGACGACTAAGGATCCGCTTGGAAATACTTCCGCTTGATTACGCCGGTCGGTCAAAGAAACAATTTTCCAAGAAACAAAAGAAAAATGTCAAATAAAAATATCATTTCTCAAAACAACGACTCGTTCTGCAATTCACACAGATTTTGTATTACAAAAAGGGCATTTAAAAATTGACGAAAATAAACTCAATATAGAAGCCGCGGATCTTTAGTTATTTTCCGAAAAAAAATTATAGAATACAATCTCTCAGCAACAAATTTTTAGCTCATATAGTTTTTAATTAGCAGAGAGTTTACGATCAACGTATAAGCCAATACGCTGGATGTGTGAAATAGTTTTAAACGTTCAAATTCGTACACATAGAAATTCGAATTAAATACAATTCGACAATTCGAAGTTTTAAGATACTTGATTTGCATTTTATGCGCATAAATTATCCATTTTACCACTTTATTAGAATAATCTTAATTAGAACGGTTTATGATAGAAATTATATTAAAAAAAAAAACAAAAAACTAATGAACAGAGTTACTTGATTATTTTGATTCTTTTTATTTTCTCTCTCTCTCTCTCTCTCTCTCAACTAAGATAAAGGTACTACCTTGTATTTTATGTTACTACATAAGCGCAGAGAGCTAAACAATAATCGCCAGCTGTTGCCGGAAAGAGAGAAAGACAATACCGAGTAATTTTGTATGCGACTCTCTCTCTCTCTCTCAATGGGAAATGAGAGTCGCTGCGACAACGACGACGACGACGACGACAACAACGAGGATGACGACAACGGCAGGAGATTCTCGATAGAGAACTTTGATCCTTATCGTGCTACTTTGATGTAGACAATCGTGCTTTGAAATGCCTCGTTAGCCGTACCGTATATCGATGTCGCGAGTGAGGTACTCGTCGCGGCGGTTTGCCGGGATCTTTCTCGCATAATACCACGAGTCTCGAGTAAACTACGTCGTGAAGTTACCAGAGCTAGATATCTCAAAGCTAAATTTCCCAACAAGCTTGTGCAGAGACGAGCTTACCGCAGTTAACAACCGCTTATTTCGCTCACAACATTTACATCCGCGCGTATTTCCGTCCGCAATCGCATGTATGACATTATCCGTCGTATAAAAATATCTATATAGAATTATAATTTTATATACATATATATATATATGTATATCAGTATCTACTATACGTATTATTTCTTTTATTTGTATAACAATTATAATTTTGTTGCTTTTCAGATTCAAGATATTCGCTTGAGATAAATTCTCTAATAAAGTAAAATTTTCAATAGGTAAAAGATCAATATAAAATGTTGATGTATAAAAATATCTATATAGAATTATAAATTTTATATACATATATATATATATATGTATTATAGTATCTATAGTATTATTTCTGTTTTTTGTAACAATTATAATTTTGTTGCTTTTCAGATTCAAGATATTCGCTTGGGATAAAGTTTTCTAATAAAGTAAAAATTTCAACAATAAGTAAAAGGCCAATACGAACCAATATAGGATGTTGATGGCGTATAAAAATGTAGTTTTATTGAAAAAAGAAAATCAGACGTTTCGATCATGTGAATCGGATCTTCTTCGGTGAAATAACAAAAGAAATAATAAGTTGCGTACCAGCGCACAATAGAATAAAAATAGATATTCATTTGTCAAAAATATTAACTGAAATAAAATTCAACACATCACAAAGATAAGAATCTGCTCCACACAACAAACTGATGTAACATTGCCGAAGAAGATCTACAGATCGACATGTCTGATTTATTCTTTTCAAAACTACATTTTTACGTACTAACATCCCATATATTGGCATCTGACTTTTTGCCTGTTTTTGAAATTCTCTAATTATATCCTCTGTAAGACTTAAAAGAACTCGCAATTCCTTTTAATCTACTAACTTTTGTTAGTACTTTACACAAAATACATTCTTGTTAAAAGAGAGTTCGAAACGAATACGATCGTGCTTTGCGATCAAGCAATTTTCAAGCGATGCGGAACGATTTTTCATCAAAAACCTGACCCTTTCTTCTTCGTTCCTCATTATGATTCCGCTGTGCGAGCCGCCGTTCTCACTTTGTCACTGTCTAATAAAGCTTTTTGCTTTCTTGGCAGATTCGCGGCGGCGGCGGGACCGTGGTCTTAAGTAAACTTGACCCGAACCGTCAGTTAATGGATTCGGGAACACTCCGCCCGGGGTTCCGTTCGAGTATATGCAAAACGACGAGAGAGAGCGGCGGACCGGGCGGGACGGGAGTAAACAGAACCATTGTAGCGATAGCGAAACCACTGGTCGACTTTAAACGATCAGATACACTTTAGTTAATAAGATTATTTGACGCTCTGCGAGGGAGGGAAGAAAGAGAAGGAATGAAAGAGAAAGAATCACCGCCATGTTTCTTCTTCTGCTCACCGACGAACTTCGCGACGAAAAAGCTTTTATGTCGACTGGACATTTTGCGATGCGCTTTCATACCCCGTGTCGTCCATTCGACACGAACGAGAGAAAGAGAGTTTGTCCACTCAGGAGACTCGAAACACAATGCACTTCCTCTACTTCGTACAACAGAAAAAAAATATATATATATATTCGCCGATAACAATGTTGATATCAAATATGGGATTGTTAAGATAATAATAGGTTTAGTATTGTTCGTCCGAGAGACATTCGTTCGAGGAAAGTTGTCTGTCGGAAAAAAAAACAAAAAAAAACGAAGTGTCGATTGTTATTATTATATTCGAATTTACGTATATATTTCTCGAGTGCGTATTGTTTAACTATTAACTATATGGCGAATTAAAGAAAACTTGGCCTCTATATAACTGCCTGCTGGATGGTTCGCCGCCTGTTTATCAATTTTAATTAAGCCATTCTTACGCAAGATGACTTCCTTGAACGCGTCGACGGGTATAGACTTCCGCGAGAAAGAGAGGGAGAGAGAGAGAGAGACAGAGAGAAAAGGGGAGAGGGGCGAGGGAGGGTCTGAGTATTATGTATTATTTGTAACTATACCGCGCCGGTGAAACGTTAACTGCAGCTCGCCAGTTAATTCTTTCCGCGAGTGAGGCGAGGCACTTCTTTCAACTGCCGCCGCGCTTCTTCCATTACTACTTACACCGTTGCAGGTCGCGTTAATTGCATTCTCGACCGAGGATATCGTCGCAACACCGTAACGAAACAGTATGAATAAAACTGATGTAATCGGTTTGACACAGTTTTCAGTCAAAGATATATATTTCGCGACGATTCAGAGATTTCTTTCGACAATCGACTTGTAAACAAACTCTTCTTTAGAGAGTATCTTTAAAACAACACGTTGTATAATTCAGTTTTTATTGAAAAATAAAAAGTTCGATTCAGAAAAAAAAGAAAAGAAAATCAATCTCGCGATTTCGTTTCTCTTCAAAAAGTTGTAGAAGAGTCATTTTTGTACCTTCTAATTTTGTTATTTCTTCTTTTTTTTTTCAGAACTGCTTCCGAAGTTTAAGGAAATCAAGGATGTGCAGAATTCAAAGAAACGAAGAAGCAATAATCAAGAAGAAAATTATGGATTATTACTAGTACGTATATGTAAATAACGTATTGCTTGCATGTAGATATGCGCAAGAAACTTGATGAAAAGAATTAAGTATCTTATTAATTACGTGTGTGTGAAACCAACGACGACGATTCGAGAAAAGTCTTTTTCCGTGTCATACGCAGTTTTTATATTTGTTCGGAAGTTCTGGGTTTTCTCTAAATGTTCGTACGGTTTGTTTCGCGCGCGCTCCGTGACTTACGTATCGATCTTCGATCTTCGAGAAACCCGGATTAATATCCGGACGGCAAGTCGGCGCATTAATTACATTAATTTCTGAAAATATCTGACCGATTCGATCGACGATGATGATGACCGACAACTGTATATATATATATATATACATATGTCGGTGATGACGCGTGCAACGAAGGGGTCACCGTCAACTCGACGAACAAAGATGGAGACCAAGCCGACGACGTGGGAGTGGAAACGTCTGGCCGCGCACTAGCGCATTTACATTTGTAATCGCATCGTCCGGGTCGTATCTCCTAATCCGCTCGCGCGACTTGCGCGGAGAGTCCGACAGAGCTGAGTGCCGATCGAATGAAAGCAGATGCAAACAAAACGCAAGCCAGACGCGTCCGGATCCATTTTTTTTTTTTTTGTTTTTTTGTTTTAATTCTAAAGAACACAGACCGGATCATTTATCGGAAAAGTGAAATTTTGAGAATTGCATTATCCTGAATGACAAGTTTCTTCTGAATGCAAGTTGTTTTTTACCTATAGGTGACAGTTTTGCTCATTTAAGCAAGACGCGGATAATTTTACAAAAAATTATTTGATACTAACAATTTAACATACTGCGCAAAACTAGTGATTTTTGAGCTTCGTAGGAAAACGTTCGATTTCTACTGAGCGTTCAACGTGTTAACTCCTGTGTTTATTTGTATACAATGCAAATAAATTTATAGCTTTTTTTTTTTATTACTTGTAATTTTCTTGAAATTAGCGAAATAAGACTTGGTTTCACCACGCGCAATTATTCTTGTGTGTTAATGTTTATTATGTTTTTCGTAATTCGTGGAATAGCTATAGGAACTATTAACACTCTTATTGGCTCACGTAATATTCGAAGGTCAGTTTAAGTCTTACGGCTTTACCGATCAGCAAAAAGAAAGAAAGAGAGAGAGAGAGAGAAACAACTCATGAAGACAAGAGAACAGAATAGACAAGAACAACATTCGTGCGCGCGCCCCCGAGAGAATATAGTTTATATTATAATAAAGAAGTTTCGCGAGCACGCGAAAAGACTTTATGAGTGAAATTTATTATTTTCCTCTGCTCGCGCGGCTTATGCATTAACTTAAGTTTGCGTGTAAAGGTTTTTATTCTGAAAGAAAACTTTTGTTTCAGATTAAAATTCCGTAATTTTCTATGAGTGTAATTCTAAACTCTTTGTACAATACCATTTGTATGCAAGTTTACGCATTCATTTGCGAAGTTTATTTGACATTAAAAATAGGAAATATATTAGTGTTGTAAATTATTGAGTTTCTGTTCTTTCCAACTTGTTTAACGCACATAAGTAAACAGGAAATTTGCGCGATAAAGTGAAGAAAAATAAAATAAAATAAAATAAAATAAAATAAAATAAAAAAAACATCGTGGTACGTTCCAGAACATACCAATTAAAACCGCGACTCATCGTATATACAGCGTAGTTTTATCATTGCGCAAGCAGAACGTATAAATATTTATATGACGTAATTAAATTTTGCTACAGAATTGCACTTGGATAAAATATCGCCGCTATTGTACACATCTCACGTGTAATATATATATATATATATATATTTCTGTAATTAAGCGCTACCAATTAACTGACAGCTATTATTCATATTTAATCTTGAGTTATGTCGCTGTTTCAAATGTTATTTCGTTCTTTGATTTTTTTTCCGTTCGAAAAATATATTTTTACGATACGCGTAACGCCGCTCTCCATTAACGGGGAAGATCGATAACGCTTACGAAACAAACAGCCGATCAATGACAGACACAACCGAGATTTATAGTTTGACATTTCTAGCGCGTTTTACAAAAAAAAAAAAAAAAAAAAAAAAATTTTTTTGTTTTTTGTTTTTTTTTATCCCCTCTTATTCCGAAACTTTTGAAACACGCACAACCGCATGAAGTTAAAGTATGCGTGCAGAAAATATTCTACAAACCAAACCCACTCGCAATCGCGAGTTTCTCTATTTCTGATAAAATATTGTCGAGTATAAATTATACAACTGTGTCGATAGAATTACTACCACTTTATTTAAATATTTGAAAACAAGATTTTTACAACAGAGAGAAAATATAAGAAACTAAAAAAAAAAAAAAAATTCAATGTATTTTGAAGAGAAAACCTTTTATGTAAATTTCAATGAATTATATTATATTTGTATTAAATAATCGCAAAGCTTTTTCAATTTCCAATATTACATTATTGACTAAATTTGCGAATGTAATTTCTGTTCTACGTACACTTATATACGCACAGACTCGCTCGCTATTCTCGTTCCTCATTTGCGCTCCTTGTTCATGAAGTTTTCTTCGCAGAAAAAAAGAACGGTCGATCGCGCGTCAAAAGTTTGCGATGATAATCTATATTTCTCTTTCGGCGGTTTTGTTTTTGCATTTCTTTTTTTATCCCAGCAATTATTAAAAAAAAAAAACGATCTACTTCGAGGATTAAATAAGAATTAATATGAAGAATGTGCGAGACGCCAAGGTTGTTGTTTCCCATGTATTTGTGAAACGCTTCCGCGGCTAGATTATAATTTCAAATAAGTTTTGTATAAGTGCGACAGAGGGACAGAAGAAAAACCCAGAAGAAGCGCGTCTCGCTTGTTTTATTTTTTTTCTTTTCCAAAGAAAAAAATCGCTACTCCACATCAAGAATCGTTTCGACATGCGTCCACACTCAGGAAAAAGAACGGTCGCGACATAATATCGCATTCGAATACAATGGACGGCTTATTAGCATTTTGTACCCCTTACCAGACCCCTATCACCTTTGACCCTTTCAAACGAACGGCTTCCACACGGCAAACACGCAAATCATCACAAAGTACGGCGTTCTCCGTGTCTTCAACTAAAACTTCCAGTCTTCGCACCTGGTTTGAATTGTTCCGCGTTCTTTCTTCATGTTCACTGAGAAGCTGACGAGTTGACGAGTTAACAGTCCGAAGAAGCTGAGAACTCGGCCCAGAAGTTGGTATACGTGTTGTTTCTACTCGTTGTCAGGCTGTTCTTCGAAGCCGTCGTCGAATACAAAATCTTTCGATCGCAATAGTTCGTATTTGAAACAATCTTTTATTGTTTTTCAGCGAGAACATCAAAAATTAACTATATAAATAAAAAAAACAAAACAATTATAAAAATCCTGTAAAAGTTTTTCTCGTCAAAATATCTCACTCGTTCTGTTTTCGTAGTTCTGTAGCGTATATTAGAGAAACATTCTTTCGTTTATTCTTTACTTTTCGAAGAACTAAATATCATCTGCAACAGTCTATTTTAAATCATCGAACAGTCCAAAAGTAAACAAAAATAGTTTGGCCCAGATGGAACCTCAGTTGAGGTTACTCAGTTTGTTCCAGATGGAACCTCACAGGCTTTGTCTTAAGGTAGTTCTATCACGAGACAAAAGATCTGACATAACTTGCAATTTTTTATATAATATTGTCTGAACCAATCTTCATTTTTTTAAAACAAAAAAAAACAGTCGGTTACCGACCATTTTAATGAAACAAATTAAGTTGAACAGAGGTATAAAACATTGACATTTGTGGTATACGCAAATTCTTTGTGTTCGTATTTCTTTAACTTATAGACTTGAGATCTTTTCCAAAAACTATACTAAATATATCTTCAAA
>QVNW01002889.1:0-14363 GCA_014825475.1 Pseudomyrmex flavicornis
TAGGTTTGGGTCCTTGCGTTGCTATATAATGTTTTGGCTTCTTGTATCCCTTTGCGGATAATATTGATAATATATAATAATTGATATATGTGTATATATACATATACAGGGTGTTCGGTAATTGCCGTAACACCGCTCGTAGGCAGGTAGAAGGAGTTATTCTGAGTCGAAAAGTCTTGAACCATTTTTGTTCTATTCCATATAATAAAGGAGTAATTATTGAATAAATCAAACCAATCAGCACCGACCTTTAACCGAACGCACGTCAGTGAACCACGCGGAGCGCTTACGCGCCTGTGGTGCTGATTGGTTTGATTTATTCAATAATTACTCCTTTATTATATGGAATAGAAAAAAATGGCTCAAGACTTTTCAGAATAACTCCTTCTACCTGCTTACGAGCGGTGTTACGGCAATTACCGGACACCTTGTATATATTCATATTACAAAAATAAAATAAAATATTAAATAAATATTCTAAAAAACGTGTAAATATAGTAGATAATTATTTCTGTTATATGAAATTTATATATGTTTATATATTTAAATGGTAAACTCTTACTTAAGTGTATTTAAAATAAATTCAAAATTTTCAAAGAAATGTTAGAATTAATAATAATAACATTTTTTTTTTGAACACGGAGAAATATGATCCCACAATTAGTATAATAAAAGGTGAAATAGTCACTGCTGTTTGTATATAACTTACGGTGATGTAATTGGCATTGATGTAATCAGAATAATCGTCATCCGGAAGTTTATTCAATATCACTCGTGTTTCATCATCTGTATAAAATCAGAATGCTGCTCGTTATATTAAGTCAACAGTACAAGTAGGATAAAGGTGGCTATTATGAGACATATTTTTTTAAAGGCGTATTTTAAAAACTTTTTTAAATACCTTTTTAAAGGCTTTTTAAAAGCTAATTTATTAAATATGTAATTTTTAACTCTTAGTTTTATGTCAAACTTATAGGAAATATATTCAAGTTTTATCGCCAGAATTTAGCAATCGATAATAGCTATATTTTGTTTTTTGTGAAATTTTTTATCAAAAGTGATGGTTTTGCTGATTCAAAAAAAGAATTCGTAATATAAGACACAAGGAGTTTCCTTCCCATAGGAATCTTTCAGCAATAACAGAACTATCGACATTCTTAGCATGTCGCTTAATAGTATAATTTAGGACGTTGAATTGTTTAAATGCTTTTGAATATTTCATTTCTTTGCTTCTTACTGCCTTAACTGCAGCCTCTAATTGACTGTGGTCCCACAGTCAATTAGATTGCCTCTCCTTTGCTTCCATTCAAAAATATGACTACTAAAACCTTATTAATACATCAAGTAAAAGACTTGACAGTTCCTTATATGAAGTATCTCATATTAAGAGCGGCTGCGCGTTTCATATTAGGGAATATAAAATTGTAGAAAGTTCAACAGTTTATACCGACAAAATATGCGGTAAATTAAGAAAACCACATAATAAATCACTTAAAGTGCATGTATACATTTAAGTGAATTAAAATGAGATAGAATAATAGACACCATTATCCTATAACGCAAAATTTACGATTAATTTACGATTTAATGTTTACTTACAGGCTATGAGATTGCCGTATCGATTTTTGGATTTGTTCTGCGGTAATTTTCCATAATTCCACGGCCGAGTTTGTCCTCGCGGAAACGTCTTAAAATTTATATTATATAAAATAATAGATTTTTATATATCTCTTCTACTGTATAATATAAGTGTAGACATTAATTTTGTTGTATTATTTTACATGTATGTGTAGTTATATACACACAACAGTTTTAATGTAGTCGAATAACATTGTGTTTTTCACAAAATGATTTTCTTTTTGCGTATAAATGTTTACAAACGCTTAATTAAAAACATGATTTAACATGTGCTAAAGTAAAATTTATTAATTTTAGTCGACGTGAGAGAAAAAGAAAACAGAAATTTACGAGAAGCAAATAAGTATAAAATGTAGATAATAAACAAAAAGTAATTTACTGACCTCGTATTGTTTTTCCAACAATCCTGACTGTATTGCTTCTCTGACATAATCCTCGAACTCTTTAACCTTTACCGACAATGTTTTCTCTCGATCGACAATCTCGACAATGGATATCTCCGGAGTAGTTGCTCGAGATAAGGATTTGGTCGAACGTTTGTCAAAAGGAGTCGGAATTTTGTCGAAAGTAGTCGAAGTGAGATCCTGCTTTGAACTTGATATGACAGATTTCGATTCATATTCGTAGTTCCCGATGTTTTCCGACAAAACTATCTCGTCATGCAGAAATACTTTTTTCTCCGATTGCTTGTTTCTTCTGTGAAAGGCAGTTATGTTGTATAAGTTGAAGTAGATATTTAATTCAGTTAGTCGCAGACAGTAATTATGTTATTTTAACGCAGTGGAAGATATATATTACCTTTGGCAAATGTAATAACCTGCGGCAACCATAAAGAAAAGTAATATTACGGGAATCAACCACGTCTCATAATGAACCGATGAAACTTGACCGATATTAATGGATTTTGTGAGCATGAGCGATTTAAAAGAGTTCTCAAGATTTGAACTCTGTTCTTTTACAATAACTGCTATATTGTACAATTGATTAGGATGTAAAGGACAGTTCTTGGCACCTCCGTAAGATAGATCGTCGCCAAGTAAAAATGTATAATTTTTGCGAGCAATCTCATCTGTCTAAACAATTAAATATTACATATATAGATATTAAGTTATTTAAAAAAAAAAAGAACAAACATTATTTAAGTAATATAACTGGAAAAATTATATAATTTACACTTACATAAACGGAAAACATTAACTTGCTTTACTATTGTACTTTAGATGTATATATAAGAAACATATCTTTTTATCTCTTATCAGCTTTAACACAAAACTTCACTTCTTTATTTGTTTTATGAGCAGTTTGTAATCATAATATATATGTTATTTAATTAAATTCTTTTTTTTTTTTGTTTCATTCATTCCTAAATCCATAGAGGAATACAAATTTCTTTGTGAGATTATATTATAATTGCATACTTACCGAGATCATAGCAGCGTGCCAAGCAATTTCATACATCTTCACGTTCGCTTGCTCTTGCAGATTTTTAGGTACTTCCGAATAATCTTTGCATCGATCGGGACCTTTTACAATTATGTGCATAACACTGTTAAGCGTGTCATTCAGAACGGGCGGTATGTATAACATAATCGTTGAATTCGAATTTTCCTTCAAAATTTGTAGATTGCCATCAAAACTTGCGTCTGATGGCGTCTGTAGTTCCACAACGCTATAAATGCTCGTTTCGTTTGTTATTGTCACAGACTGAATTGAGATGCGGTACTCTGTCGATGGGAATAAATGTAAGCTCTCGCTGTAATAACGTCTATATTGTTCCACCGGCATTTCCTGCGTTTTTATTGTGCGAATAGAACGTAAATTGCGTGTTTTCTTCAGATTTGAAATTTTTTCTTCTATCGTAATACGAAAACATCGCAAATGTCGACCTGTTGTCCACGGATGACGCCATTGTAAATTCACCACGCTGTTGTCGTTTATTTTGCAAGTAAATTCTTCAGGTACGCCAGGCTCTGCAAGATAATCTGCTTGTATTTGTTTTTAGATGAGAAAACAATTAGCTTTGACTTGCGCGTAATTTAATTAAGAATTAGGAAAAAAGATACAAGCTATAAAAATAACAACAATTAGAAAATACATGTCTTGTTACAGTTGCTATTAAGTGTAACCTGGTAACAAAATAAATAAACAGTAATAAATGTAGATACAAAACATTTATAATAATAAAGATTATAATATTAATCTTTCTTTCTAAAAAAACAAGCTACATAAAAGTTTCAAAATTGATTTATAATATATGAGACATCTTACTTGTATTTTCAAGCATTTGCCGAGATACACAAGCTGGAGGACTTGCAGTAGTAACATCTTTATTGTACGCAAAAACCTGTAATATAATAATTCGACTTATAAACTATTTTAATTTTGAAGGTTTGGTTTTCTATTTATATTGTTAGATGAGAGCACTGAGAGAAATAAGAAAGATCTTGACAGTAAGCAAATAATGATTATTAAATTTGTTTGCTAAGTATAATATTTTTCAAACATTTCTCGATCATGTACATTTCTTGCGGTACATTTAAATGTAATAAATTTAGTGAAAATGTAAATTAGTAAATTTAGTGAAAAATATGTTACGTAAAATATATTGAAAAAATATTATAAATAATTCTTTTCTTACTTGTATTACGGGATAATCAATTGTAGAAATTGGAAATTCTTCACAGATATAATCATTCCACAGATCGCACAAGTTTGTTAATTCAACAATTTTCGAACTGCAATTTTTGATTGTGTAACACAAGGTAACGTAATAATACTGCAATTGTCCGTTTAAAGGTGGAAGTGGACTGTGCCATTTCAAGTATAACATCATGTTTGACGATACACGATTATCAATCTCGACGACTTCTAGATTGGTTACTGCAGATGGAGCTGTTGGTTCGAATTCATATTCCTGATGACTTTATTACATATAATAAATTGAGAAATAAATAAAAAAGATAAAACATCAAACGTAATATTACCTGTAGGTGGAGATTTAAAATACAGTTCTTGAAAAGCGGAAGAATTTTCTTTACTATTGAACTCCCTTATTACATAAACAGTTGCCTTATATTGTTCGGCACCATTTAATGGCGGATTTAAGGTTCTTAAATCAATATACTTGCGCTTTGTTTGTTTAATTACAGTGTAATTTTGGACATAATAACTAACTCCGTTTATCTTTATTTTAGCTAGTAGTGATCCCAAAATCGTCGAGCAATCTTTAGGTGATTGCCATGATAATATCCAGTTGTGAAATTCCAGCTGAGTAAATGTTTCCGTTGGTATATCTACAAAAATTTTGCTATTGTATAACAAGATACAATTCTTATATACGTGTACGCGCGCGTGTAAAAATATAATTAATTTGGCATATTTATAGAATCAATGATAATTATTTTAACTAGTTGTCATTTATAAACACACCATTTTCCTCTGTGGAAAACATTATTTCTGTGCCATTGTTGCTGTGTCGTGAATTGTGAGCTGTCACTTGCGCTTTGTAAGACGTGTATGGATGCAAATCTAAGATTGTAATGCTCATTTTGTTAGTAAAGATTGTAATAAAGGTTGGATTATCTGGCATATTTAGATTTTTGTCCGTACAACCGCAGTACTTATCAATCTAGAATTAACAGAAAATATTTGGACAATAAGAAATTTGGATTGTCAATAAGAAAATTGGATTTTCCCGTCACATGGATTAGTTGTGGATGAAAATCGTGACGCTTATAATAAAAACTAATTATAAGCTAGTCGTTTACCTTTAACGTTACTTTATAATACAAAATTTTTCCATTTGGTTGATCTGGAGATCTCCACATCAGAGTGACACTTATATTTGACTTTTCCAAATAACGAACATCTAATACTTCAGTTGGAACTAGTGATATGTACAAAATACAAATGCTTACAGACGTGTCTTCATACACACATGTACATTTTCTAATTGCACGGCAATTCATTGTATAATTACAAACTTACCGCCTTCTAATGTATGTACTGTTTCGAAGTACAGCAAGGTGTTATTGTTATATTTTGCATGATATATTGTCACGTCAAATGAAGTACACGGTTTTAATCCTGACAATTCACGAGGAAATTTCGTTGCTATTTCAGTAAAGATTGGGTGATTTGCGATATTTGATGTATATTGGAGTTGTAGAAAGTACCAATTTGGTGGACACGGATAAAATTGCTAGCATAACAAGACATCAAGAGTTTTTACACAATATGGTTGTATCACACAGTAAAATTATCTAAAAATTAAAAACTAAACGAAAAATATCTGTACGTACATCTGATTTATATTGCGGATTAATCGTTATGCTGTTTTCTGCAGGTGTTACGACAAACCTTTTCGCTGCTATAACATTGCAGACAGAAAACAGAAAAATTATATGAATAGAGAAGACTATGATTAACAAATAATAAATATTGAAACTTACAGTCGCAAGCAGTTTCCACATTTTGCCACTCACTCTCAATTCGAACTTTTGCAACAAATAAGATGGATTTCACCCAGTAAGAAGAACCAGATTTTAAATCTTTGAAATACCCTGTCATGTGTGTCATATTCGGAAACAGATTTTTCCATGGCAGCGTAACGGTGTAATTGTCTGGCCCCTATAAAGACTATGTGTTATAGAATATTGACTTGATTTTTATATTACGAGAGAGTGCGCAAGAAGTTTTATCTTAAGTAGTAGATAATTATGACAAGGAATTGTCAGATATATTGAATGAATTATTATTGGTAAAGATTTTTTAACTTTCACTTATTTTACTTTTACTTACCGTAAGTGTAAACGAATACTGTATCGGCAAATGTTCATATTCCTTTTTCCAAATCGTACGAAGTTCGGTTTGGATGCTTGTAGCGGTAGAGATAACTGAAGGTGGTTCAAGCTTGTCTATGCCTTAAACATCAGTACAGTATCCGTTTATCTAATAACATCTAACAATAAGAGAAATCATCTGACAATCATAATCACAGTGTTATACTGCACATAATTAAAAAGTTATTACCTATCTGACACAAAGGTGGCATGTAAGTCTTGTTTAAGATATTGACGCATCCGTCGATGCATTCCCCGGTAACTTTATCGCACGTAGAAGTTTTGCACGAGCCGCACATATTCTTGCAATTGTGACCGTACAAGTTGTCGTCACACGCTTTAAAATATATATTGTGATATGTGTACTTTACAAGTCGTAATAAACATAGTAATAAAATTTGAAAAAATCGTAATTGTGAAAATCGTAATTACGGAATACTTACGATAAGAACATTCCGTATCCCGAAAACCTGGAGAACACGTGCAACCGCTTGTATAACAGATTGCAGTTTCTCTACAGTTATCATAACTTTTCAAATCATTTGCGCAAGAAAATAAACATTTCGGTCCTATTTTTCCTATCGGACAATCTTTATCATCTGAGAGATAAGAAAAATCACATATTAAAATAAGTCTGTATCATATTATTTAGCAAATGGGGACATCTAAAATTATGCAATCATATGTTATTTAGAAAGAATCATAGATTTACATAGATTTAAAGAACGTAAGATTTCACATTCACAATAATTAACAATTAAGTAATTACATACCCAGGTCTGTATTGGTTGTTGCTTGCGGTAGAGAACTTACTACAGTATGTTCGTTATAAAGTAGTTTTTGGCATGTCACATTTGGCCAAGTATAAGAATAAGAAAAAGAATGCCAACTACGAGAAGAAATTCCCGTAGTTAAGATCGCTCCTTTTCTCAAAGATTCTACATAAACATAAAAAAAACAAAAACAGATAATTACAAAGAAGTTAACAATTGATTTGGAAGATTGTATTCGAAGTCTTTTATGTGTAAAGACATAGCGTATTTTTATCATATTAGATACCCGATAAGAAGATAATAAATATGAAATATTCACACCTTTCTCGGAACATTGACGGACATCTGCTATTGCCCATAACGGATTACGGCTAGGCGCATGAAGTTTAGGAATTACTTGAATTTTCACATCACGATAACTGTCTGTTGATAAAGTTTTATTAAGTGTGATAAAATGCCACATGGGTAAATTATGAGCAGCCATCAATGAGCTTTTCGCTGTTACATTTTCTATTACTTCAAAATTAGAATTATCAAGTATCACAACATATGCATCGCATTCTGTGCACAGGCCAATGATCATTTGCATACAAAGTACGGAATTAACAAGATGAAAAGTAGGACTCGTTAAAATTGCACTTTCGATAGAAGTGTATAGGAAATCGTCTGAAATAAAATGCACATTTTTTTTTACGTGAACATGTAATTGTAAACGTGATTATTTCTTAATCTATCTCGTGTTTCTTAATTTATTATATTGCCCTCTTTCTCTCTGATACACATTAATTAAAACTTTTGTTTAAAATTTAAATACAGGTGGGGTAAGTCTGATATAATGGTCAGCATGTTTTTCTCGAAAAGCGGTTGGAGATAGAGGAAAATCATCCTGTATGTATACAGATATATATATTTTTTTTTTTATGTCGTATTTTTTATTAACTTGTCCAGTTTAACTTGTTCCGTTCGAATTTTGCGAAGACGGACTCTTCCTCTTCAATACTTTATTTTTCTGGTCTTTTTTTCTGTCTTATTATACTCTTCTCTTGTTTCCTATTTTGTGCAGTAATACTTTTATTAATCGGTGCACGGTCTTTCACAATGAGCGCACTCGTCAAACTTGCGCTCAAGTTGTCATGACTTACAATTAGATCATTTTTTAAATGGACATTAATTCGAGATTTCAATCAAATTAATTATTGAAAGCCCGATTCAGTTCGTTTTACAACCAATATTCGATTGAAAGAGATCGGAAAAAATTCTAAGGTTAAGCGGATTCGTACTCGGGACCTCTATGTTCGCAGTCCTTGCACTCAGGCCAAGAGACCAGTAGATCGAGCTTATAAATATGTATATATGTATACTTACATTCATGAAATCGAAGCAACATGTGTGACCTGGTTTTGATGAAGATAAAATTAAAACTTGAGTGTTTAAACTTTCCCGTATTCGTTTTTCTCTCATGTGTAAGAATTCTGTTATCAGTATCGAAAACAGTAACATTTTGACTGCTTTCCGTGAAGTTCCACGTAATGACAAACGTCCGCCATTCCGTTTCAGACAATGGTATGTGCTAATTGTAAATAATTTTATTGTAAATTTTTATAATTCTTTATTTATGTGTGTGAGCTGTCCTGAAGCTGTTTAATACTATATGGTATATTTTTTTCTTTGACTTTTAATGCACACACACTTGAAAAAATTTAAAATAAATAATTCTTTCAAAAGATATGATTTAGAAAATATTGTGATTAAAAAAAGAACATGATAAAAAGTTACTTAAACAAAAAAAAAGTACATTTATAGATATCTTACATCTAAACTTGCTTGCAATATCCTGCACTCTTCATATGTAGGTGATTCTTTAGGAGATGCGTTAGACACACCATATCTGCACTTTCTTATAGCGGACTTCTTATTTCTCCAACCGCCTATTATTATCCAAAAGCAAAAAGAGTTCGTAAAAGTTTCTGTGTGACAAAACAAAACATGCGCATTATCAGGTGCGCGAGTTGAGAATGAGAGCGCTCCTGCAGATGATATTTGTCTTTTCAACTTCACACGGTCAAATGAAATCCCAAAGTTTGAGTATTCTGTAAAGTCTAAAAAGTGTAAAAAAAAAACATATTATTTAAGACAATATTATAAAGTCATCATTTGTTAAACATATATATAACGTTTTATTTTAATTCAATACTTTTAATAAATAATATATTTCACGTGTGTAGCTAGATTTGTTTACAAACTGCAAAGTATTTACTTTCCCATCGTTGGTCAAACACCGGACCCATAGGTGTTTCCACAGAATTTGTAAGAGTCCAGTTTAGTCGATTCCAAGATTTTAAGCAATCTGTGTCTTCGTTCATTTTGCAGTTTATCTCGTTATCGGTGAACACATTTATGTTGTGAAACTCTGCAAACATATGCGAGCGTACAATACGCGTACATTCGCAAGAAGTGTTACGATAAATAGATGGCTACTAGATCTTAAAGAAATAAATCTAGAAATATATACAGTCATGTATATAATGCCATGTTTACATATATCTTTATATAAATATATATTTTTTATATATATTATATATATAAAATTATTATTATTATTATTTTATATATATATAAAGAGCTTTGCTCCATAAACAGAGGAGAGGATATGTTTAGTATAAAATAAATAAAATCTATACTGTAAATATTATGAAAAGTACATGTTTAGATGGGAGAGCGCATCCAGGGACAGGCGTAGCTCATTCCTTTGTGCGCACTCTTATTTAAAAAAAATAACAAAACTTGGAGTTATGGAAAATATCAATGGCCGAAAGTACTGCTTGGAAAGTATATGCGTAAGACTTTGTATTCGACTTTCCTATAGAAAAGCTTTACTACAGACAAATTAGACACATAAGTTTATAAACTTTCATACGTATACATTTTTCAAATAGTACTTTCACACACAGCCATTGATACTTTCTACACTTTCAAGTTTGATATTATTTTAATGTGGGAAAACGTACACACAGAGATGGGTTACGCCCGTCCCTGTGTGCGCTCTCCCATCTAAGCACGTACTTTCAAAGCTTATCATGATTTTTAATTTTTATTTATTATATACTAAATATTTATATAAAACATATTACGTGTAAAATATCATATATTATGTGTAAATTATATCGGTGAATCAAGAAACGATTTGTTTTAGAACTTTTGTTTTTTCTTAATAAACATTTTTTGTTTATAACTTTTTAACGAACAAAGTGAGCATTATTTAAAACTTTCTGAAGGTTACTCAGAGCCATGACCTTGATAACATGTGTCAAAATCAAGGTTTGTCAGAGACTGCTTCTCTTATCGGTATATTTACTACATATGTATATATGTATTCTTTTACTATCGCAACTTACCTTTATTTTTATTAATAGTTTGGGATAGAATAAAATCAGATTCTGAAGTAAAGATGTCATTCCATACTAGAGCGCCGCCGTCGTCTTCAGATAGACATATCAAGTTTTTCAAACTTGATTGTGAGTTTTTTTCATATGGTGATCCACGCAACAGAACTACTTTTCCACAAATGTGTAACGTCTGACTGACGAGGAAAAAAAGTCTTAAAAGTATCTGCATTATTAACGAATATGTTCCACAGGCAATCTTCATGGACGATGAATTAGAACAAGAGAGAAAAATAAATAATCTAAAAATTAAATATATAAATAACAGTTATAACTAATTTGTTTCACAATTTTTTCCATTAAATTTTCAAGCACATCGGATATATATATATATATGTAAATAAAACACTAATGAATCACTATTTTTCACATGGAATAACTTGTATTTTAGTGATAATACAACACAATCAACACAAACTTCAAGATACTAAAGAAAATTTCTAAGTTTTTATTCAGCACTTTATCTTTATTAAAGCCTGGTAAGACGAAACCGAGCAGACTATTGTTATAATAACGATTGCAGTAGGAAACTGGCATAAAAGAGGAAGTCCACTTCCTCTTAAAGAGAATCCACGATAACAAACTTCGTATCTGTAAAATGTAACTGACGCATCAGGAAGAAACGAGATATTACGAAGAACGTCTATATCATGTATTATGTTAGATTAAAATAAAACTAAAAGTAAAATCTACAATTGTTTGGTTTTCTACAAACTAAATTTTATTTCTCTAGAATATTATTTTTAGTTTTTAATTTATCTCAGGTTTGCATAGCTTGATAATTTATTTTTTATATTACTCATAGCAACATTTGATACATAGCAAACATGTGTACATATAATTTATATAATAACTCTTAAAAAACGTTGTCCCAATTATTATAGGTTTTGGACTCCACGTGCCCAGCTTTGAACTGTGTGTGTTATTTAAGATCAGAAATAATATATCGAATTCACCTGATCAAGTAATTTCGTATCTTTTATGGAAGCCACCCAGTTCTTTTGCATCTTAATATATAACATTTTAAATATAAATCTTTTATGATAAAAATTTTCTGTATCAAAAATTGAACGTACAATAAATTAACCACGATATCAAGGTAGATTTTGATTTTAAAAATTTTTAATATTTCTAAAATAGATCTGTATTTAATAATATGTACTTATTAATTTTTTAATTTTCGTGTTTTATTGTTATTAAAAAACACAAGACAAAATAATATAACAAATATTTACGCGTCTCACATTCGAGATTAGCACTACGCACTATTGTTCTTCTTCTTATTTATATTCTATTTTTTCTACATCTATGTAACACACACACACACACATGCATACACACGCACACTTACATTATTATAAATTTACATGGAAACTTTAAAGTCACTGTTGAAACATTTTACAAAGTCAATATTAAAATGAAGCGTTATTATCTTTGAATCAGAATATTACGTTGCACAATTGTGCTATTTTTTTATACTATATCACAATTATAATATAACAGATAATGTTACGTGGCTATAATAGTTTGTACATATTCGCGTATTGTGAGTATTTTAAACTATTTCTTTTACACACGCGCATATATATGTATATAAAGAGAAATAAATGAATATCTATACAGCTGTAATATTTTTAATATACAGGATGTCCTAGGTGGTAGTGTGCGTGAGCGCGACTAACTGATGTGCGCCCGGCTAGGGCCACGTTCGGAAACATCACTCGTGTGCACACGGGCGTCATTCTATCTTTGTTTTATATCTAATGAGCAACAAAGATAAAATATATGATTGACCTGATTTATTCAAAAATTACTTTTTTATTATATGTAATAGAAAAAAATGTGAAAATTGTAACCACATGGATTTCGTGGTAAATTATTAGTATAAGAAAGAGTTTACAGTTGATATGGACTGAAAAAATTTTTCTCGGAATATGCCAGGATGAGTTGTGAATTTTTCAATGAATTTACGCTTTTGAAGGCTATCTGTGATACATTGAGCCGCGCGGAGCGCTCACGCACACTACCACTGACGTGCGCCCGGCTAAAGATCGGCGCTGATTGGCCTGATGTATTCAATAATTACTTCTTTATTATATATAATAAAAAAAAAATGGTTCAGAACTTTTCGACTCAGTTTTACTTCTTGTACCTGCCTACGAGAGATGTTAAAGTCATACGGGGACACTCTGTATAATGCTCATGCTTATGTTACATTGGTTTTGTTCTTTTTTTTTAAATTGTTACAACGTCATGAGACATATAAATATAGTTTTGAACAGAATTATTAAAACAATTGTCAAATATATTAAGGTGTTATTTACCGATGTAACAGAAACAATAGTTTTTATCGGCGTAAGCAACACCGTGTCTACACATGTAGAATCAAACTGATCAAGGATCATGGTCACGATTAAGGCACGACAAGTGCATTTTAAGTAATCATTTCAGCGGAATGACAACCATTTTGGTTTTTTATTTATTTTTTACTTTATTCATGTGAAATTTGTTTATTAAAATCTTTTATTACTCAATATCAAAATAAAATTTTTTTTCTTACAACCTAATTATTAAATTAAGAATACAAAAATATATTAATTACTAGTCTTTTTTTTTAAACAACTTTTCATCTTGCAAGTTAATAGGTTTTAAATATTTTATTTGTTTATTTCCGTAAATGCTATTTCCTTTTTTCTTTTTTATTCACTTTGTTTTAGAACCATCTTCATCTTTATTAGTTTACATTAGACTATTTTTTTTTGTATTTGATTATTTATTTATAAATTCTTTTATCTCTTGAAATAAAATCTTTTTTTCTTGTTTAATTTTTTATATATTTAAACCTACTTTCCTTGCTCTTTTTTACAACAGTTTTGCTCTACTAACACAGTTAACAAATTGAGAAATCGTTTATGGTACGTGGCAATCCTACAACATATGAGTTTTCTCTAATACAATTAGAAGGTTGAAATTTTATTTTCTAAATACATGTCTTTTCACTGCAAGAAGAGCAACATTTAAGAAAGAACTTCACAAATGCTTAGCTCCAGATTCTGAAATTTATAAAGATTTACCAAGCAAACACAAACAAATAAACATACATACAACATAAATACAATATAAAAATACAACAGATGTTTTTAAAAAACTTAAAGCGTTAAAGAAACCAAGATACCGCACATGACTTTGTACAAAACAGTTTCAACTTTGCATTGTAATAAGAATATCATTAAAATTTTCCTACGTTTAATATCATACATAATGATATTAAACAATTTGCATTTATAATTAGCATTTCTGCATATAAAAGCTAACAGATTTTCCAAGTTCGGTCTTTTGCATTGCAGTCTCTTACAGTGAACAAGTAAACTATATTGTTATGTGATCGAAACGTTCCAATAACTTTTTACATTATTGTTTTATTTATCACCACTATCAACCGTGGACGACAGCTCATAGACCATTTTATTATTTGTCATATTTTTATTACTATATTTTTTGTGAAAAGTTTACTGACAAATATTTACATCATGATCAGTGAAAATACATATGAATCATGTACCGGTCAAATACCGATCGATCCTGAAGAAATTGTTATTTCTGGCATTGCTGGTAGCTTTCCAGCTTCGGACAATATGAGACAGTTGCAAGAACATCTCTTTAACAAA
>QVNW01002890.1:0-18379 GCA_014825475.1 Pseudomyrmex flavicornis
TCTCTCTCTCTCTCTCTCTCTCTCACACACATAATTTTGTTGCCGTAATTTTGTTGATGTTTTCATTATTTTTGATTGAATTTAATGCGAATTGTGCTTTTGGCTTTGATGTGCTAAAATATTTAATACGAATGTTGAAAGAAAGCACAGACACATGTAAAAACAATTAATTAAATTTCAGAAAGAATTAATATAGAATATTTCAAAAGTGTTTTTGATAACATGAAACCAGTATGAATATTCGGGATCGCGCACGGAATCTCTCAGATGGCACTTTTGCGATAATTAAATGAACATATACGCACCCGCGCGTACATATATAGTATGAGAAGCGTGCTAATGAAATTTATCACGTTCTTACACGTGCGCGCGCGTGTACCTTCGTATCAAATAGGTACGAAGCGCAAGGAGTGTTAATCGATTCCCATTATCGCAAAGCAAGACGACCGACAGGCAGTCAATTATAGTAATAGGCAATTACGGGATCGCTCATGCGACCGGTTACGAAGTCGTCAAAAAAGTCAAGAGACCGCACTGATCTACGTACGTGTCGCACGATCACTCTGTTGTGTTTATTAATCTACATCGTTTTTTTTTCTCTCACACTTCCGAATAAGTATACGCGCGCTCGAATTTTGACACTCGATATCGTGGCTGTCGTCTTTGACAAAGAGTTTCCGGCTATAAATAATTCTTCACATTCAACTTGGATCGTTCAGACGTAGCGAGAAACGCAGCAAAGTACATACATCTCTCGCGAATGCTGCGAATTATACGTCTCGCAATAAGTTGCATAACAAGCAACGCGTATATTTTCAAATACACGCGACTCTTCCACGAATCGAACTTCTTGCAACGCAAGCAAAATATTTTGTAACTTTTACTACTCGCGTCGACCGCATCAGCAAGTAGACATTTGTTGCAAAACTACAAACTAGCTTGCAATTAATTTATTATTTACATATTAATTGTTCTAATTCTATATTACACACACACACACACACACACACTTCAAACTTTTAATAGTAAATTTTTCATAGCTGTTATCAAATGTTGAGACAAGACTATGTAATTCGAGATGTACATTTGGAATCCTGAGAATTATCGAAAAAAACGTACGTTACACTCATGCGAATCATCACACAAATTAGAACAATCAATCGCGAGTGCAAATTCACGTTGTACCTGTAACCGCAATCTTGCGACTCCAATTTCTATCACGGCAAGTCGCAGCCGCACATGCAGAAGAATAAAACTAAAGCGGGACTTAATATCGTGAAGGATCACACGGGAAAACGGGAGCCGCAAGAAAAAAAAAGACCGAAAATAGATGTTGCGTCTCGGATTTTTTTTTTTCCGACGCGACGTTGTCAGACGATACGAGAATGACGCGGAAAAAGCGCTTAATCGGAAATACCTATGACCACCGGAGGGCACCGGAAGTAGACAACGAGAGAGAGAGAGAGAGAGAGAGAGAAAAGGCCGCAAAAGAAAGGGCGGAAAACAGGGAGTGAGGTCGAGGTCCGATGCGGAGACGCGTAATTAAGTATTGATCAGGGCGGTGGCTTCTCCAACACCGCGTTCTCTCCCTGCGCTCTCTCTCTTTCTCTCTCTCTTTCTCTTTCTCTCTCTCTCTCTCTCTCTCTCTCTCTCTCCACCTGTTGCCCATTTCTACACGCTCGAAGGCGCCGCTATTCGATAGAATTGACCTTTATCTCTTGACATCGAGATATCCAGAGTATTATGCTTCGCCGAGATAGTTGGTCTACGCGGTTATCCCGGTCAATTGGAACGGCGAGAGCTAACGTTGTTGAAGCGTTGCGTGATGGAATGCATTTCATTCAAGTTTTGACATGGGCCAGAACGAACGCGCCGCTCTCAAGGGAAAGGATCAACAGTCGCGCCGAGACCCCGAAAATGCGATGAAAGACATCCTCCTGAGTTCGTTCGAGTGCTGTGCAAATAGGAGATGACTTATATTACTGTGACTTTTCAAACAAAGTCGCGAGGAAGCAAAACCTAGTTTTGAATTTTCACGTGCTTCCGATCTAGACTTTGTGTCAAACTTTAATTTAGTTGGAATTACGATGTTTGATGTGTAATCGGAAACATATCGAACTACGCGACATCAAAAGATAATCCAAGTTTTCTCTGCGATGCGAATCGAAGTAAATGAGCTTTCACATTTTGCGCTACTTTCGATAAAGAAGTGAGTCTAAATTATTATCAAAACAAAGAACTTTGAAATTTAATCTAACGTTAGAAGTTTGTTTGTTTTTTATTTTTACTGTCTATACGTGTGTATACATTTTTAGTGTGATAATTAGATTACATTTATTTAAATCGAAATAATTTTGCAAAATAATTTCCTATTAATTTTGAATGTAAAATGCACATTTTGTTACATTAATATTAACGTGCAGAATATTGAAATTAATGTCAGAACATAAATGATAAAATATTACAATATTCAATTTTGTGTCAAGCGATATATTTTAATTTGTGATCTCAAAATTAAAAAGAAGAATCGGTTTATGGAATATTTAACGTTAAACGTAGAGAAATGTAGCAGAAAGAAATATACGCCTTGATCAAAATTTTGTTTAAAAAAATACGCAACGTTTTTATCGCTCGCGAGCGTGCAACAATTCGACTATTTAAGGCCAAGTCGGCCATTGCAGCATACGAGTTATTAATGAAGCCTGAAAGCGGATTACGCTCGTGCACGGAATGTCGATCGAATCGTCGTCGAGAAAAAAAAAATGACTGGAAAGCTCATCGCGCAACACGTTTTTCGCGTTTTATCCGCGATAGATGAGAGAACAATAGACGCTCTTGCGAAAACCACGAATAAAACCCCATCGGCCAAACGAAATATGACGAAGGGCCGCTTCGGATCAACATAGGGATTACACGCTCAACTAATTTGATGCACGCCCTGGCACTACAGCTTTTACCATCTTCCCTTCCTTCCTCTCTTCCTTCTTCTCTCTCTCTCTCTCTCTCTCTTTCTCTTTCTCTATTTCTCCCCTCATATTACTTCCATTTCCATCTCCATCTTCTGCTATTAATCTATTCTTGTAAATACGGGAGGTATTTCGCTCGGATTGAGGTCGATCCTTCCGCGACTCATCGCACATCAAGTGAATCTCTAAATTCATTATTATTTTGTCAATATTATCTGTGAGCGAGTTAGTGATGTGTTTTGCTGAAGAGAGAGAGAGAAGACATGTAAATTTAGTTAAACACAATTATGAACGGTCGCACATAATTATGTAATATATATGCAGTCTCCAAAATCAGTTTATAGGTTACAACCTTCTTTGGGAAATGTTCGGGAATGAGTCAAACGTAATCTCGAGATTACGCAATCTCGTAGTATATCTTTTATTAATAAGATACGAAAAGTCTGGTATGTATGTATTTTCGACAAAACTAGATTAGATATAGATTTTGAGATACAAAAATTCGAAAAAATATTGGAACAAATCAAAAACCTGAAAGATAGTTTTATTTTGAATAACTATGTTCGGCAGTTTTGTTTGTAGCCAATAGAAATTCCAATCAACACAAAAGTTTAAAATACTTTCGAAAGCCGTGGGAAAAATTCGGTTTTATAGTTAAACAAATTTCTTTTTGTGCGACAATTTTTATCGCGAAACTTAATTTTGAAGAAACAAAGCGATTTTTGTCTCGAAGAGAAGATTTTCAAAAATATCAAAGAAAAGAGTCAATTAAATGTGTATTTCTTCCGTTTAAAACCATACTTTTATGTCTCTTGCTTCGAATCACATTGTAATTATACAGTCCTCTCCGGACAGTTTGACAATTCGAATGATTCTCTCGTTAACACGTTGTCCTTGCCAATCTCTATCTCGCCATTCGTAAATGATGCGATTATTGTGCAAATAACGTTTGTTTCATCGCGATAACGATGTCGAAATTTAATAGAGACAGTCCGATATAGGTAGATAGTTTGCGCGACGATCGATATTACGATTGTGGCATTGTGTATTGCGCATTTCGTTTCTCAACCTATACTGCAAACGTTTTTGACGGTTAAATCGCGCGTTACACTTCTTATAGTGAAAAAACGCGTGCTCGCTAAATTATAAGGGGTCATTAAAGGACCCACATTAACGTTTCTGGCCAGCCGAACAACATTCGATGGTAGCCGTCCTCGGTTTTTCCCATTACCTGCCCGAAATATTTCGCGATGTTGCATGGACGATTATACGGATTATATGAGTTGATGACTTGCGCTGCAGCAGCAGGTAGCGATATTAGCGATGTTGTTATTACGCCGTACGATGTGAACACTGACTTAGGAGTTGATTTTTTTTTAATATAAAAATGTACGTTGCGATTTTACAAAAAAACATTTAATAACCATGTAAATTTCGGAATTCAGTAATGAGGAGAGTATATAAAAGGAAAAATCGAAGAATCATGTAATTTGATTCTTCGTTCAAATAGATATGCATTATATTTGTAGATATATGTACATAATTGTAATTATCAGAAAAATAGTATGATGGTAAGTAGAAAAACACGATTGGAAATGTTTGTTACAAAATACAAGCTTGTTATTTCAGCAACGGTACATGTATAAATCTGCTCTTTCTCTCGAGAAAAAATCTACCTTCAGTATACACTTTCGCAAAATGTTCGATATTGCCGAGAGCAGCGCAAAAGGGAGAAACAGCTGCAGCTTGCTGTTTCATTTGCTGTCTGAGAGACACGGAGCTACGAGCCGTTTAAGGCTGGCGAGTGGAGAATAAACGCCTCGTTGTGCAAATGCAACTCGGACAGCTGATTGCCTCGCGTAGGTATCTCGTAATTGTTTGGAAAGCAGTTCTAAACTGTCAAGTGAGGACAGTGGTGCTTCACCTTCGTCGCCTCTCTTTAAGCAGGTTTAGAATACGGGTGACAACATCGAACGATATTGTGAGAAACGAAACTGGGTTGTCGGCTGTTGCCTGGGCGCGCAAGTCTGGCCGCAATTACCCGTCGTCGGTCGTTCGCGTGATTCGACCGGGAAGAGAGACGAGAAGCAGCTCACTCCCGATATGCCCTGGGACACCGGTAGCTTCGCAGAAGGCTCGGACCGACCGGTTTGACCGGTCCACTTCGTCCCGGCTGTGAAAGAGCAGCGAAAGGAGAGATGGTAACGTCCGCGGGACGCCGAGCAGGCGCGGGGTAACTGAGGAAAGGGTGTGGCGGCGATCAGGATGAAGAGAATGAAGAGGGCATCAGGACGAGGCAACGGCAGTGGCGGGGAAGGAAGGGAAGAGAGAAAGAGGATGAGATCGAGGGCAGTGGCGGATTATTCACTGGGCGCAACAGGCGCATGCTTAGTACTTCGCGTATAAAAGGTACTGCTCGGCACTTGAATTCTACAATTTGTATACTAATATTTCTGATAATTAAGCTTTTTGTGAGATAAAAAACGCGCTTATGGAGTGAAAACTGTTTGATCTTTTTCCCTATGTATCATTCTCTACTCCGTATCGGTTTTATTTTTGCAGTAGTACGAGTTTACGATAATGAAACCATATGACGAATCAATTGTTTGTATACTTTTTTTGACATTTTTATTTTTCGGTAACTAAAGTCAACACTAGCTTGTATCGAATAACTTTATACCGAATTTGATCAAGTTTATCACAACATTAACAATTTCAATTTTTCGCCCGAGTATCGCTTTCTATTGATCTCATAAAAATAATCTTATTTTTTTTTTATCCGAAATGACAAAATATCTACGTCCATCACATAAAACGGTAAGCCGCGCTTCGGTTTAAGCTGCGCTCAAGGTCTCGGCTTGTCTTAATCCGCCGCTGGGTATCCGGGGGGGCCACAGGGGGGGTCGATTCGACCGGCGATGCCTCGCGCAAGAGGCGAGGAAAAGAGCGAGGGCGGCAGTGAAGGAGCAGCCGGGGCCCGACGCGCGTTTCCGGTGAATGGCGAGCGCCGGCCACGAGCCAGCGTCCAATCAGGACGGGAAACGACTCTGGGACCACGCGTCCGTCGTGCACTACTCGCTCGGCTGCTCTTCGCTCTCCTCTTTCTCTCCTGCTTACCGACGAGCCCTTCGTTCTCTCGACCGCGCGCAGAAAACTGATTCTCATCCCTCCTCTGTTGCTCGATACTACCACGATCTTTTCCCTACCTTCACATTGTCTTTTATTTCGTCGTAGTTATTACTGCCATTATTACGTGGTGGTTACAAACTTTATTTTTTGATGACGTGTTATCTCTTCTTAGTATATTATCCTTTTCTCTCTTTCTGTCTCTGTCATGAAATTTTGTTTATAAATGACGATAAGTTTCACACAAAAAAATTCTCAGCAAACTTTTTGATGATCTTTTAAAAATTATATTTGAATGTTAGCTCGTGTTAAAATCGAAAAGTTTGTTTTTTTGTACCTTGTTATTTACACACTCTTTGATATAAGTTTTTTTAAAGTTGGGAAGTGTCGGCATTATTTTTACTTTAATTGTGAAGCACGCCATAGATAACGTATAACGAAATAAAATGTAAGACGAGTATATAAAGCTCCGCGTAAAAGCACACTCAAGTAATATCTATCACCTGTCCGATACGATTCGCCGCGCATTAATCCGACGAGATATCTTCATATCAATTACCTTCTTTCTCATTTCCAGTTATCCGACATAACGCAAATCTCTATCATTTTTAATATAAATTTTCTCGCTTCGAAGAGTCGGCTTTTGTAATTTATAGCAGTCATCCGGATGAATTATGATGATCTGCGCGCGATGTCGGGTCCCGCAAAAAGATCAAAACAAGTTTCTCGCGTTTCCGCATTAAGAGATATTCTTCTTTTGCTTTATTTTTCCTTGATCGAGGAGAGATCGTGATGATTATCTGCAGTGCTATCTTTGTTTTATGTCATAGTTAGACTCTTTCTCTTCCTATCTCTTTCTGATAATCCTCATAATCCTCGTTGTTGTTAGTTCTTCATTCTTTGGCATCACGACGAGTTTCATCGCGACTATTTCCCGGCATTTCGATAAGTTTCGTGGTCCGAAACTTATCGAACGAGATTTTGAAACCGGTTTCCCGTAAGTTCGATTTTTAATGCTGTGTGAACAACACCAAATATGTACATACACCTGTAAATATGTACGTACAAATATATAATACATATGGTACATATAAAAATATATGTACTACGTAATACGTACATATAAATAGTACATCTGTAAACATTGTAAAAAATATATTTTAATTTCTCTTTTTGTGTGTTTAATTTCTCTTTGTGTGTAGATGATATCGTTATTTTGAGATATTAAAATATGATTAAATTTCATAATTGGAAAATATAGAAGCTTGAAAAGTAAATGCTTTGCTGCTTCACGAAGATTACGTCAATGTATTACGTGTTTTTTTTCAGACACAGGCAGGAAGGATATTAAGAGGATTACTGCTTTTGGTGTCGAAATTCTCACAGGCATTTCGTTGGGGTCGTTCTTTATAGACTTCGCGTTTCCATCGCTCCATGAATAAATATGGATATTATTTTTCTACGTCTGCAGCATCAAAATTCGAGCTCGTTGCGAGATTACGCCAGTCTCTCGATCTTTGCCTTTCGATCCGCAATATCCTTCGCAAATCACCGCGGGGTAGAACGGAAAAGGAAACGGGAGAGAAAAGGGGGATGTTGAAATCGTACATGGTCGGGCTGATTATCGTATTCTTGTTTTCGAAGATCGACGCTCGCTGACTATACACGCCGACTCTCTGGCGTATCAATGGTATCATTATCCATTTTTCCCGCGGCGCGGTGTAACTGGCATTTCTTGATTATTGGCCATTTACGGCGCTACCGTTGGCCATAAATCTTTTGCAGAAAACACATCTGCATATCATCACGGCAATAATCATGATTACATAAGGCACAAAATCATCTTTACGTTAGTAATAATAACTATGCCGATCATATAATCGTGTGATTATGCGTTAAGTTAGAATCAAGTACGATGGCTTCCCATTTAGATTGAGAGAGATGAAAAAAAAAACAATCCATCAATATAAATACAATAACTTCCAATTTCGTCACTTCTAATCTAACGATGCTCATACGACTTTCGGTTTATTGATAGTTCCTTTCCATGATGACAATATAGGAAACTGTATGGTAGGTCACAGGGATTCAGTGAAAATATTTACTCCGTCACCGTTCGGTTTGCGAGAGATCGACTTTTTTTCTCTTGACTAGCGTCTCGGTGCCGCCGTTGGCTATTTCGTCGACGACGAAGTTCAACGTCATGATGCGACGTGAACATGCACACAATTTCGCGCTTTCTTATCTTCTTCTCTCTCTCTCTCTCTCTCTCTCTGTCTCTCTCCTCTCTTTCTCCTCTTTCTCTTTCTGTCTTTTTTCTTTCGTGGCTGCTTCGCGATAGTTTTTCTCTGACGCGAAAATGTCATGCTGCCCATGACTGGCGCTCGTAAGAAGATAGATGGACGTGCCATCGGACAGAAACTCTCGCCGTTCACAGTGGCATTTAGGCTCGTTATTCGACGAACGCATTATTGGCTTCTTCTACGCTTGTTTTTTGATGTTCTGCCGGGGACACCGCACCTTAAATTTTTGCGACAATAAGACATACCGAATTTGAGATTGATCTTGCTCGCTGCGGTTAACTTTCCTTGCTTACATGAAGTGATCAAATGATTCTTTGACCATTGTTATCACAGAAATTGAAAAAAAATGACAATGATTGAGAACAATCGCAAAAGTGATCGATAATAAAAATTGCTAAATTTGCTTTTTCGAAAGAAAGAAATATTTCAAGCAATTTTGTCCGCAATTTATTTTAACAGAGAGATTTTTTTTACAGGATTTGAGTGAACGATAAAAATATATGAACGAAAGAAATAATGAACGAAACAAATAAATGTTTTTATCGAAAATGTGTGTGCTATAATCGCATAAATTAATGTGTATTTTACTAAAGGTTTAAAAGGTCATTTATGTCAATCTCAAAATAACAGAGTTATATATTATGTTTCTTGCATCAATGTTGATGTTATCTGTGCAATTTCATGTTGGAAGTAGTCCAATTTAATGCGTAATTAGTTAACTGTAGCAATATTCTTGCGGCCACGTTACACAAATGACGAGGTAATTTTGGATTGCAACAATTATTTAGATATAATTTACGAGGCGTCGAATAACAAGGATAATTTTGTCGAAAATTCTCTGATGTAAAACTCTGATAATAACATAAACGATTTTCTCTCTCTCTCTATATATATATATATATAACTTTTTCCAAAGTAGAAATTCACTACATCAATAGAATTTCAGCTTCTATAAATTCTTGTTCATTAATAGGAATTAAAAATCAGCTTCTGACTCTTCTCTGAAAAAATATTTGCTTTATTATAAGAATATTAGCTCATGTCGTCGCGACGCATCGCCTTCATAAAGGAACAAACGCACGTCTTTAAAACCACCATGTTAATTGAGTGTGAAAACGCGCGCGTCGACCAGCGCAATAAGAAACAAGAGAAGCGTCAACATGAAAAAAAAAAAAAAAAAAAAACGGCGCGCGATAAAACGATTGTACTCGTCGCTTGATCCGCGCTACGACTTTCTTTATAGTCGCTCTGTGTGGTTAAGTATAGTAATATGAGCTCGTTCTTCTTTAACTCCGACGCTTCTTTAACCGACCCAGCTTGCACGCTTTGCCACTCGCGTGGCAGCCGTACTTTTGTAAGTTACTTCGGCCTTTCTCGCTCTCTTTTATCTCGTCTTCTTGCTCTGTAGACAGACGTGGCAATTTTTTCTCTTACATAAGTGGCCGTTCGGCGCTTCTCTTTTGTCTTTTTCTTCGGCAAGGAACTGCGCGAATAAGATAAACGTGCTGCGACATATATATTTCTCTGAGAAAAAAGCGCGTCAATCTGTCACTACGACGAGCAGTGTGATAACATGAAACACAAGTCGGCCAGATAAAGCGTGGATTTTACCGACAAACATGCGAAAATTCTTCCGAAACTCATCGCGAATACTTTATCTTTAATATTAAGTATCCGACACAAATAAATTCGTAAGAATAAAGTTAAACATTAATTTAGTTAAAGACACATACTCACTCGAAAAAATATTTGTTGAAAAATTTTTTTCTTTCTTTCTCTCTTTATTCTCTCTCTCTTTTGTACATTTTTTTTGTTATTTTGTCACTTATAGTTATTAGGGTTTTAGTTACTGATGTAGTCTTTTCCATGCATGTTGTCTCTCTCTCTCTCTCTCTCTCTCTCTTTCTTTCTCTTTCTCTTTCTCTTTCTCTTTCTCTTTCTCTCGTACAACAACGTAGAAGTTAGAAGCTTTGACAAAAAAGCTAAATTTCAGCAGAATTTAATCCGTTTCAACCGTGCTACAGTTGTAAACACTTAGACCTTGAATAAGCAACGGTATTACAGTCGTTGTCGCAGCGTGAGTCGTTGCAAGACGCGCGCGCTTGTGTCAGCTTTATCGGCGAAGACGGGAGGGAAGGAGGAGGAAAACGAAAAGCCTCATGAAGCTCCATGAGGCCGCGATTATTCTAAAACCGGCCACACGCTGCGCGAGCGAGAGCCATTCTACTGGGTCAGCTCTAAGAAACTTCTTCTGGTTTCTACATGATTACCTCGGCAGTTAGTGGCGGCGCCACCCATTACGTTGATCGATATATACGCCTATGATTTATTACGGAATGACTGTCTATTCGCGAGTTTATCCTAACGGAAAGCTTAATCAAGCAGTTTTTCTTTACCTCTCATTGTATAGCGTGTTGAATATTACGCAGCTTCATGTCCCTTTCGTGCAGTTTGATTAAAGCGAGACGATTACGGTCGATTGAGAAGATAATCTACACATATCGCAAAAAACTCAAGCCACTTAGAATTTATAATCGATCCAGGAAATTGACATTGAATAAATATACGTGGAAAAAGTTAAATGTTTTAAAAACTTGTCACAGAGGAAAGATTTTAGAATAAAAAACCGTAAAGTCACTAAAAATATAAAATTATTTTAATAACAGGAAATACGACAAAAAATACAGAAGAAATAAAACTCAATCATCTTACTGACGAAGAGTTAATACGACAAATAATAATTTACTTTCACGAGACATGTTAAGAAATCATTATAATTCTAACGGAGAACAAAGCTTTGAAGAGAACACGGCTCGCGCGAAGCCAAATATAAGACACCGTGATATGTATGCAGATTGCCGCATTTAATTCAGCCTGTATATCTTCGCGGAAGGGATGCGAGCGTTAAAGTATAGAGTTCGTGTATGGAAGACGCACAACTACCACGACGCGCGGGCAAACGTACGTAATGCACACCGGAATTTCGCTTCTGTGCGCGTTAATAGATATTTGTTCGCATCAAAGATATTAAAGGGCGGAACGTGCCTTAATAAATACTGCCAGCTAACAGCAGAAGGCGGAAACAAACGCGTTGAATAATTACGGCGTAAATTTGCCGAGAGACGAGGTAAGAAGCACGACCGTACACATGGAAAGCGGCGTATGTATCTACGTTTGCTGCACGCGTGTACGGTGCGCGTGCACGTCTTCTCTGAACCTCCCAGTTTCTCCGACCGAGTTGGCGCTCTCTTTTCCCCTCCTTCCCTTCTCCGGAGTTAACCCGTGATTGACACGTGACAATTGAAGTCAAGTGTACGTGTCAATTGATACTCAGATTCGACGCGAGCGAGAGTTTTGTCGGGCGATGAGTCTGTCTGTCTTTCATGTAAAATCGTAAAGTCGATGACCTGCTGATGGATGGTCTGTCATCAGTTTTTCAGCCTCATGTATAAAAGACAAACGGAATTGGAAAATATATCAATTGTCTCTTGTTTCGATAAGATATATTTTATTGAAAGAATTTTTTTTTCTTTATTTTTTCTCGATCGATCGGATTGATCGATACTTCTAGTATAATTTGTGACGAAATAGTGTAATAAAAAGTCACACAAGATGCACGAGATGATCAGATCGTTTGCTAAAAACAGGATGGCAGCTCCTACGGGACAAAGATTCACGAGTTTTAATCACACAAATGACACGAAGTTCTTACAAGTTTTGGCAGAATACACACACACACACACACGCGCGCGCGCGCGCGCGTGTATATATGTATGACAGATGCCAGTGGAGGGAATAACTGTCGAGAACGAGAACACGCCGAGGAGGATCGCGCAAGGGCGGCTGGATAATTGGATCGTGCCAATTCGATTTTGCTGGTTCAATTATACGCAATTGATCCGTTGACGTGAGAGGCGCGTCTTTGTTCGTAGGCATGTCTGATAACTCCACGTCGTGATTGACAGGTCGTGCGAGATCATTGGTATTCATCGGGGATACGTCTATCGTGCGCGAATTCCCATTTTTTTTTCTTCTCTTTCTCTTCTTCCCACACTGCTCATCCTCTTTTCTCCCTTTCTCTGTTTCTCCCGCTTTCTTTCTCTCGCTTGCTCGGTCGCTCAATTTCCTCTTTTCAGCGCCCGTCTTCTCGCTAAATGAGTTTTCAAGAATTTGTTGTCGCGCTCCAAACTCACGTTTCCCTTCAGAAGGCTCGCGTATATCCTCGTGTTCGATCACCGTGTTAAGGAACTTCGTTAAAGTTACCTCCAACTATCTCGTGATTTCCGCTACGACGACGATAATTGTTCATCTTCGTTGTGTGTCGTGCGCGTGCGCGCTTCGTTTTTATTAAGTTTCATCAAAAGTCGCGCGACTCTCCCAGCAGGGAGTGTAGTCCAATCACGCGACATCTTCGAATCGGAGTTTGCCGTGTCTGGGCAAAAGTGTCGAACGCAAAGCGAAACATCGATCGACATCGTTCCGTAGTATTGTCAACATTGACAGTATTCAATGGTATCTACCGTGAAATATATACGAAGCAGGAATGGATTTGATAGCAAATGCGAACGATGCCAGTGCCAATATATCCTGTATACTAACATACTAATGTATTTCATCATGCGCGCTTTTGGTATATCGATAGCCAGAAGGTGTATGATTGGAATATGTTGACGTACATATTGCTGACAGATGTACCGACTATTATTCGCATTTACTATCACAGTATATTTAACAAATTTGCATTTTTATCACCAAGATCACATACAGATTACATTAAAAAAGAAAATTCTCTTCAATTTTTCCGCAAGACTTTTAAATTTCCGATAGTCAGCTTTGTGATGAATAAGTTAAGGTTCCCTTCTTCGACAGATGACAAAATCTACGCAGGAATTAATTCGAGGAATGGGTTTTAATCCATAGCTCGAAGAAACGCGTCAAGAAAAAATTTGTGCTTATTTTTCATGAGATTTCGAAGCGTGAAAAAACGGGCTCGACGTTCTGGTAAGCTGCGCGCGCGCTCCACGAATGGCAAAAGAATACACAGGAAAAATAGAAACTACGCAAGAAAGCGCAGAGATGTAACCATCTGGTTTTCGGAGCGTCCAACTTGTCGCGGCGGGTAAGCGCCGGATAATCTATGATCTGCTGTATAAGCGATTCGTCGTCGTGGGGGTTTTATAACAGTCCGATTTCTTATGCAACCGGATTTTCCGACCGCGCGGAGAGTTTTGTTACGGCCGCAAAGAGAAAAAACAGGCTCGCGAAAAGCCGCATAGTTTATCGATCGATCGCCGTCGATACCACGATAAAGCAGGAGTCACGCCCGCGTTTCAGAGAACTTTTGTCCTTCTTGACATGAAAGAGAAGAAATATTCTGCCGTGTTATCGCGCCGATTTTCCGTTGCAATAAAATTTGGAACCGAAACGAAGGATAATAGTGAATCGACAGTCAAAAATTCTTGCTGAATTTTGCTGAGAATATATTTTTTTGAAAAACAATTCCACTGATTGTTTTTTCGCAGTTGTTTTCCGTTTCAGAACAATTTACATTTTTTTGTCGATTACGCGTAATAAAATAATTGTGATATATATTTTGCGTACTTTATAAATAGATATAAAAACAGTAAGATATGTTTTTTTTTATCATATTACACAATTAAATTGACAAATGTGTCCTGGGAAATATATTATTAATATTCGTATTATGATCTAACAGAAAAACAAGCCTCGAAAATTTCCAATTTTTTGGAAAACAAAAGTTGTTTGAGAAGAGATATTTCGCCTGATAAAGTGTTCCAATTTTCGAATATGGGAGTCTACAGCGACAAAAAAAAAGCAATGAATCGATTTGCGTAGCTAAAAGAGATTGGAAATCAGCTCTCTCTTGTTGAGAAGAAATAAAATCCACTTCTTTTTTCTCTCCTTTTTAAAATAAGGGGAATTTATTTCCGATATTCGCGCGCGAAATTCCCGATATTTTCGCGTGAAATATTGTCCCGTCCCAACGGAGAAGTTTTCCCGTTCGTCAACCATTTGTTTCGTCAGGAGGAGACGGAATGCAGGGGCGCTCGAGTGATGCACAGATGTTACGTCTTTGCAGGAGAGTCGTCCCCGGCTACGGGGGACATGCGGGGAAAATGAGCGATGAACTGGAGGCCGGGATGGGATGTGGCGGAGGACATAAGTAGCAGCGAGAGGTTGCATGTAGTACGTACGAAGGTCTGTCGATGCATACCTCCTTCAAAGACGCGGACACATACTGCGACCACATGTCCTCCGCAAAGAAGAAGACGAGAAAGAATAATACCGCGAGATGCACCATGTGCGCGCCCATTCGCCTCTTTCCACAGAAATTGGTCTGTTATGTCGCTGCGCTGAGTACTTTCCGTGTCTTTTTACGGACATATACATTGCGACATTGGTTTGACTTTCAGCTTGTATCACGACACTCAAGAAATTTTGCAGTTTTTGCTCGTTGTTGCTTTTTAATAATTATTTGTAATTATCTGCCCGTTTGACATAGTACCTATCTAAGTTTTGGATTGAGTTTTTCCTTTTCTAATGAACTCGGGGTAAACTGAAAAGTAAAAAAGGCTTTGTTTTACTCTACAAGTTTGCCAAACGTTAATTTTAAATGAGCGTTAAAGGCAAGAAATTATATGATTTAAGATTTTACTTAAAATATAAATTAAATTCTTTTACATAAAATTTCCTTTAAAAGATCGCTCCCAATATTCCTCGCTCGTTGTAAAACACCGGCCTGTGTCGTCGATAGAATAACCAGCACCTCCTGAAAGCGAGCGTTTCTCTTCGAAAGTCACTACATCAACAAACCTTGAACATCGAGAAGCACTTAAAAGTAGGGAGCAACAAGTCAATCGCGACATACCGGTGTGCATTTTTAAACAGACCGCGATCGATGCCACATGGAGAAATAAGCCATTTTTATAAGAGTTTGTGGCGCGGAACAGTCGAAGGACGACGACAACGACACATATGCACATGGTAGATGAGAGCAAGCAGACCAGAAAGAGAGATTTGGCAGGGAGACTGAAACGCGGGGGATGGGAAGAACTAGTTTCGCGCGAGGCGTACGGTAGTGTATGCTTGCTTTTTCACGCCACTCGGTCTTTGATCGGCTTTATGAAAATCCAATAATAACACCGACCAGGAACGACCAGCGCTTATTTTGTCACTGACTTGCGCGTGTCTGGATCTCGGCGAATCGTCAATAGTTTCGCAGCGGTGATTTTGCCGTGAACGCGCGACTCAAAAGTTATATCGGAGAGAGTGAAAGAGAGCGAGATTTGTGTGTGTGAGTGAGAGAGAGAGAGAGAGAGAAAGAAGGAGACGAGGCCCGTCAAACCTGGGTGATTGCCGCGCGTTAGAACGTCCCCGCACATTCACTCCCGAGTATATGTGACGGGGGTGTGTGCGCAAACAAACGAGCAATTTCTAAGTGCCTGAGCGCGATAATATTTCCGTCACGTTCGAACGCCCAGCTCCCCAGAATCACGAGCGTATTCCGGGACCTCGTAAAATCAGAGAGATAACACACGCGAGAGGGCCTTCGTTTTTCCCCGCCTTCGATCGACTTTACGTCGGCTAATTTTATCGCCACCTTTTCTTACGTCCCCCGTGCGATCGGTGAGAAAGGCCGCGCCGTTGATGGGATTTGACAGGAAACGAGGGAATACTGACGCCGTATCGTAGATCGTTAAGGGCTTTGAGAAGCAGCGGTAACGATCCAAAGGATAGATTCGGTGTAATGGAAGTTACTAAGTTAGATTAAAGTAAGTGTGTGTTATAATTGTAGCTGTTATATTATAATTAAATGAATGTTGCTTATTATCATATCGTCGTTTATCTTGGATAGGGATGAAGAATAAACTGAATAATACTTTTTTTGAAAAAAAAAAAAAACAAAGAAAAGAATAAAAATCGCGCGAGTTGATTATTTATTTTTATTAATTAATTACAATCAATAGCTGTTTCTTCATTCACGTGGAAACAAGATTAATCATTGAATTCACCTCTTCAATGAAGCCTCGGTTGGAAGTTCCTGCCTTGTTATTTCCTCTTAACGATAGTTTCCCACGAAGAAGTTCTGGAACTAACGGCCTACTTCCTTTCCCCTTCTTCACGTCTTGGAATTCTGAAACGCTTTTTCAGCGGGGCAACTGCGGGATAGCAAAAACTTGATTTCCAATCTTTCACGTCGTGGCGCGACAAATCCAAGACAAACGTGATAGAAATCGATGTGCGCTACGTTAAAATACAGAACGATTCCAAGCAAATTGATGGTCGTGTCGCGACATTAAATATCAAAATGTCCCGTCGAGCGTCGTGTATTTTACGTGAGAAACATCGCGCATTTACTCGTAAAAGTTTTGGCAAATGATACGCCCCATCCAAGATCCAGCGTTGCGCGAATACGTTTCCGCGCGCGCGACTGCTGTTTATAAATTAATCACGCTGCCTAGTTTATCAGCGATCGCGCAACACACAAAGTTAAACAAGCCGTGTAAACGCGCGCGAGCTTGCGCATCTCCAGCATCCGCGTAGGTTCTCTCGCGCCATGCCGGTCCATTAACTTTCTTCTCTCTCTCTCTCTCTCTTTCTCTCTCGAACTTGACCCAGTGCCACGCCGAACCTCACGAGCACTGCAAGCCGAACCGGCGACTGCATTCTTATCGATGCATTTGCATTCAAAGACGGTAAATCTACTTTTTATTCCCGTGTTTCCCGTAGCACTTGGTGCTACAACCTGTTACTCTTTAGGTGCCGGTGCTTTCTCTTAGGTTCCTAACATTCATATTGTTTGATCACAGAAGAAAATCGGTCTCCTGTTTTATTCATATTATTCTTTCGAGAATAAACAATCGTAACGAAACTTGACTCTTCAGTAATTGAGAAGAAATTATCAAATAATTCAATAACTTTTCCTTCTGTATTATTTTATGTTATTCTAACTTGGATAGAGTCAATAGACGAAGCTTTAGCTTTATTTTTTAAATCAAAAAAATAAATAAATAAGTTTTGTTTTTCACTTAATTAATCTTTTTATCAATTTGACGTGACATTTTTCATCAGAAGAATGACAATTGTTATTGTATGTTAATTAAATTGCACTGTCGACACTTTTTGTTAAGCCGGAGGTGCCGCTACGTCGGCTCGTATTACCGTTATCGATCCTGTCGGTTTACGAAAGACGGAACACGCAAACGCCTTGAGTACCGGACGGATTACGTGCACTCGTAGTTTCGGTTTATTTGTTTACTTGCATAATTTTCCATCTCAAGATTGTTAATCCGAGAAGTATTGCACTGCGGTGGTCACGCTGTGTGGAAAGCGAATATAAAACAAACGAATCGCGCAGTAGATCGATAGAGGATATTGAGGCGAAAAGCCAGACAGAACCGACGTATCGGTATCGTGATCAATTAAAGGGCGCAAACGCACTTTGACGCGATTGCGGGCAATCCGATTGATTTTATTTCCTTTCTCTCTCTCTCTCTCTCTCTCTCTTTTGTTGCTATATGAGCTGCTATATCACCTGACCTCACTCTCGGATTACTGCATCGTGAGAAAGGGAATCTCGAGCTCTGAAAACTCGATCTCGCGTCTCTCTGCGCGTTATTCGACTGCAGCAGTCGATAGTTAGAGGAGTAGAAAATATGCGCATTCGTCCCTCGATATTTTCCTATCCTTTCTTCTTCCGATTGCTCCTTTTCCATTTGTCCGCATTTTCGATTGTACGCTCGACTTGTCGTGCGGCCGAGATTTATTGTGTCGGTCGAATTACCTCGGCCGCGGACCTTCGAATGCACCCGGCGCGTGAAGGAAATGATTTTCGCTTAATGGGGCAAATTACTCTCACGATTAACTCGCTATTATAGCCGACTACGTTTGTTCGCCTCTCGCATTCGCTGCTTTTTCACGGCGAAAGTAGCGCAAACAAAATTTTATACTTTTAAGAGGGTA
>QVNW01002892.1:0-12532 GCA_014825475.1 Pseudomyrmex flavicornis
TAATTAGCGCTGTACGCGCCGATCGGCGCTCGCTCGTAATTTGTTTTGTTTCGTAATAACAACGTTTCTCTCGCGCACGCCACCGCAAGTCGCCGGGGATGACGTTAACTCGTATAAGAGAGATACAGGTCGGCAAAAGGTCCGAATAATAATAATTACGTTCGTGGATATTTCGTTTCAGACGCCAGGAACCGGACACGGAGCACGCGCAGAGTCGAACAATATACAGCCGGACGCATTAATCGCGTCCGGCGTACTCGACGATCCGAATTTTTCGTTAACAATTAAAAAAAGAATACAGATCGTATTGGTTCTTCCGTGTGTATGTTCGCGTCTAATTAATTCAACGATTTAACCGTTACCGTGTAATTTTTTTTTTTCCGAGCCGAAACAAAGCGCCGAAATATTGTTTGACGACGTTATTAATGCGTCCGATTGTACTCGAGTAATTCGACGACGACGAGCGGCATTAGCTCCTTTCTGGCGCGGTGCTGTTGTTCCAGAGACCACCCCTTTCGCGACCGTGTCCGAGGCATTCGGCGAAATTATTCTCCTCCGAGACGGGGATCCCCCTCTTCTTTTTCTCTCTCGCTCTCTCTCTCTCTCTCTCTTGCGCGCGCGCGTCGTTTAATTCTCCCTCCTCTCGACATTTGGAGAACTTCACTTTCCCTGTGCAAATCGTTAGCGCGTCTCTCGCTTCTGTCCTCTGTAATAAAAGAAAAAGTCATTAACAACAAAAAGTTAATTTCGAGAGATAAATTTTCATTGTAGTAACGACTTTTTACAACGTGTAACTTGAAGTTTCTTTTTCCTCGCGCGCGACACGGGAGTTTTTTATTCGGGCTATTTGTATGTTTCGCGAGATTTTAATTTTCTGTGCGGGTGCACCCGCGCGCGCGCACGAGCGAGAAGTTTCGTTCTCCTCATTTCATTTGTTCGGGAGTAACCAACTCCCCGCGAGTAGAGTGTCACTACTGCCGCCATCGCCGTCGCCGCCGCCGCCTCGCCACGTGTTGGGATAGAGTTACTATCTTGACCAGACCGGTTGCAAGCGATACGCGCGCGGCTCGAGACGAAGGACGATTCAGCAAAGACGACGAAAACACCCTAGGGCCGTAACGCGAGAAATCGAGAAACCATGTTGAACACGAAATGTTTTGCTCGCTTCGGCTTTCACTTCACGAGCGTATAGAAGATGCGTCCGAGAAGAGGAAAAAGAAGAAACAATCTCGAGCGGTCCTCACTCGAAATCTCGCGAGATTTTCACTTGAAAATGTTGGCTCGATCGCGTGAAAAAAAATTTACTATTTTTCCGGTTTTTTCTTTGTAAAATCGATCAAAATTGATCTACGGTATTAATCGAGCGAAGCGTTTACGCCGTAAAACGCCGCTAAACTGACGAGTTAATTCGGAGAGTCGCTCTTTTTATCTCTCGGAAGAACGCGCGCGGCCCTCAAGTGACCCTTGTCGGCGGTACGTTGCTCTCTTCAGCGCGTCGGAAGAAGAAGAAGAAGAAAAAGAAGAAGAACGAGCTGTTCCATCGTCTTCTTGCCGTGTCGACTCGTCCGTGTGAGGCGCATCATATCTCGCACACAGACGAACGTTCATCCTTCTTTCGCGAACAACCACCCCTCTCCCTCCCCTTCCATCCGCTCGAATTTCGCGCGCGTCCGAGACAGAAAAGAAGAAAACGATCGCGCGCGCGCGCGCGAGAGAGAGGATCAGACGTGTCATTCTGGTGTCGCGCGCTCTTTTCGCGAAAAAAGAGGTTCAATACACCCGCTGCTGCTGCTGAGCGCGCAAATTTGATATTTGTAACACGAGACGCCTCTCCGCTTGTGTGTTCGTTCGCGTCGCGCGCGAATTAGTTTGTGTAACATTGTGTTAAACGTTTTTTTCAACACACAGTCCCATATCGGGGACGATAAGGAAGAGCCTTCCTTTCTCGGTAAGCCCGGATTGAATTGCCTTCGGCACACGAACGCATCGCGAAGAAAGGGAGAAAGGGAGAGTCGGGAAGGGAGGTTGTACATGCGTGCTCTTAACCTTCCTCTTTATATCTCCCCGTCCGCGATACAAGACAAAACATATTCTCAGAGAAAAACAGAGAGCGTCATCGTCGTCGTCGTCGTTTCAAAAATAGACCACCCATCGTCGAGAACGCGCGCGCGTATATCTTTTATTACAAAGCGCCTTGCGATTAATCGCTCGCTTTCACGCGCGCGCGCTCGGCTTACTTGGATTTCGCTATGTCAGATATCCTATTATTCCGCGCGCGTACACTTCGCTTCGAGACGTACAATTGCGCGGGCGAGCGATTATTCGAACGAAAATTTGGAATAACGCCAAAAACCGAAATAATTAATCAGCATATCGTTGTTGCGAAAGCGTCGTAATCGCGCGACAATCGTGCGACAGTTCGCGCTCGGCTTGGTGGTGATGGCGCCAAGCTATTATAAATGTATATTATCGCGTATATATCGCGCTTCTCGTTTGATAGATACACGTTCCGGATGAATCATCACCGCCGCGCAACGTTTCTAGGCGCGTGCTTGTTCGCGAAGAAAAGTCGCATTCTTGAATTTGCACAGTTTCTCCTCCGCAAGACGCTCGCGTCTCTTCGAATCGAGAATGTAGTAATTTGAAATTTCGACCGCGACTTTATGTAAATTCGCGTGTGTAACTTGATGCGCGCACCACAAAAAAAAGAAAAAATCGATTTGTTCTGAATCGATCATAAACAGAACTCGCGTATACGGCGAGCGTTTGTGATCGCGTTGCACAAAATTTACTCGTGCTTTTTTGCGTACTATCTATATAAAAATATATATGTATATAAAAATTCGACAGCCAAGAGCAATTTTCCAATAATAAACGTACGCAGACGAGACTTGTGTCACGCGAATGACGTCTGTTGGTTCGTCCGTTTAAAAATAGTATTCAGAATGGTATTTGTCGCCAAAGGGGATGTCGTCGAACACACACACACATGTACACACGTAGAAAAAAAAGAGAGAGAGAGAGAGAGAAGAGTTTTTAAGTGGATCGAATGTCTCGTTTTGAGCCGGTTTTCAAAGAACGAATATTATAGGTCTCCTCCCTGCCGTGTGTAGCCACAGAAGGGCGTCGGTAGAGGCAAAGAGAACAAAAAAGGAAAAAATTTATTCGATGCCAGACGAGACACCACCACCAGGGTGGACGACCGATGGTCACTGACCTTGGGCAACGTTCGCTAATGTCTGCGGGGCCATTGCCAGCGGGGCCAGCTGGGGATTTTAGAGGGGGAGAGAAAGAGCGAGAGAGAGAGAGAGAGAGAGAGAGCGTATGCACGTCCGTTCGTGTTCGCAACCGGATGTTCGCGAAAGAAAAGGGGTCCTTTCTCATACCCACTTATATATTTTATACCTGCCTGTGCCTGCGTTCACATTCCTCGTGCGCGAAGTTAATTTCTCATCCACGTATACGATTATTTTATCGCACGTTGCAATTAGTACGTTTGCATCTTTTTTTTTTTTGTCTTTTTGTTTGTTTTATTAGTAGAGGCTACGAAGGCCAAAAAATATTCGCCTTGAAATCACGCAGAAGTTTTAACGACGATACGTGCGAAGTGTTATTATATATACGACGTGCGTTGTGTGCGCGCCCTCGCGACTAGGTACTGCGCGTTGCGTTCGCGACGATTTCGCCGATTTCGCGTGTTATCGGCGATTCTTAAATCCGTCCGAGATGTAGTGAGGCAGTCTCTTATCATTATTCGCCTCGCTGACCTACTGACCCACTTGAAATATCGATTTTAACGTTGCACTGAGAGACCGTGTCACGACCGCTTTCATTACACGCCTCTCTCTCTCTCTCTCGCGACGCGGTAAAAGCACGTATGAGAGGGTTCTCGCATTCAAGTGTAATTTATATAAATGCTGGGGCTATAAAATTTGAGAAGCAAGAATTAAACACGAGAGTACATCAACAACGAGTAGAACGGAAGCGAAGTTCCGAAGACGCGGAAGACTTCAAAATCTGAAAAAGATCTGGTCGCGCGGTCTCGGCGAAATCTCGTGAAAATTTCGCTACATCCTTGTTCGAGCGAAAAACAACCTTGAAACCGGAGGTCGAGACTTCTTCTTCCTCGCAAAAACCAAGAGTATATCCGTTGGAACAACAGCCTGTTCCGACGGGATTTTCAGCATTCCGGAGAAAATTGATGACTTCTTTGACGGGTCGGTATTTCGGGATCCTCGACGGGATCCTTATTTTGGAATCCATTGTCTCGCTGTCTCGGTTTTGTCTAGAAAGTTTGAGCGTAGTGTCGAATTGCGTTACAAGTTTCTCGCGTGAATTCCCGGTGAATCATACATCGTGGTTAGCTCTCACATCTTTTACGAACTTCTGGCGCGCATGTACGCGCGTGCGATATTTTTTTATTTTTGTTTACTTATTTATTCGTCGATTTGCAGATCGTTCGCGAATTCTTCCCCGTCGGAAAGTATAATAGACTCTACCCATGCTGTGTTATCCGTATATTACATTATCCGGACAGAAGGGTTTCAAAGCGGTTTCTTTTTTTCTTTTTTTTTTTTTTTTTTATCGTCGCGAACGTTGCCTGATACGCGCGCGGTTCGTCGTCCTTACTGCTCCTTCAACCGCGCCCAATTGTCGTCTGGAAAGTTGGTGGGCTGAGGGACGACGTCTGGAACGAAGAAAGGGCGAATAGAAGAAGTCGAGGGTAGCTTAGACTCTGCGTGTGTTAGTGTGGAGTAATGTGTCTCTCGTGTGCAGAAGCACGCATAAGACTCTGTGTGTGTGTGTGTTGTTTCTTATTATTTTCATTTGTTAGATTTTATAGAAAAAGAGAGAGATGGAACGATGCCTCGATAAATCCACCTCGTTCTCGAAGTGTCACACGAAATTCAAACACACCTTGTTTCACACAGCGAATTCGCACGGCGTGTCATTTTTCTTTCCTCAAATCGCGCACGACAGACGCGGCGGGATGGATTTCTCTCTGAAACCTCGTTAGAGAGAAACAATCTCGATGCGAATGCACGCACGCATCTCCCACGTGAGAAAGAGAGAGAGAGAGAGAGAGAGAGAGAGAGAGAGCGGGGGCAGCAATGACGTCAGGGCGACGTCACAACGCCACCCACTCGCCAATATTGATTTCCCGTGACGTCGCTTATTCAGTCGTCAAACGATTTTTTATTCCATTGTGCGGCGCTTATCTCGCAATTGAAATTCAGGATGAGCGCGCGCGCGTGTGTGTGTTTGTTTGTGTGTGCCCGCGACGAATTACCCGTAACCGCGCGGTCATGCTCTTTAATAATAAACTACCATTATGTTTCCCAGAAAAGACGTTTCGTGTCCGAAGGACGCGATTTCAAGCGGCCGCGCGGTACCAGGACGTTATCTCGCGTCGTGTTTGTCGGGGCGCGCGGAACGATCGCCGACGTTGATGTAGCGGCGCGCGTCGTTGTGTTAACAACACGGTGCTTATACACTTGTCGTCGTCGAATCGAATTCTTAGACTCTCTTTTTCGTATAGACACGCGCGCATCGATCCTCGGCGATTCTTCGAAACAGATTGCATCAAATTACAACGTGCGGGCAGGGTCGGTCGCTCTCTCTCTTTCTCTCTGCAAGGAGAGTCACGGGGGAGCACGTGTCGCGGCGAGAACAAAGTGTATGTACGTACGTAAATACATACGTACGTACGTACGTCACTGAACGCACGACCTAGTAATTTATCTGGTTTGACAAGGTTTTGACGTCACACGATGCGGCGATCTTGTTCTCTCTCCTTCGTTGCACGAGAAGTCGTTCGAGAATGACCGTGAAAGTCGACGCGGCGCGCTCGCCCACTATCAAGTCGCGTTTTCTAAAGACTTTTGACGCACGCACAGGATAGAAGAACGACGAAGGAAGAGGAGGCCGTTTAAAAGTTGTGAAATCAGCAGCAGACGCGAGAGAGAGAGAGAAACAAAACTTTGACGCGCGATATATCGATATATGCGAATCGCTTACGTACGATCGAGACCGATAAGAAGAGAGAGAGAAAAAACCCGCGTGCAACCTTGTGCAATCCCATGCAATAGCGTGTAACCTCGCGCTGTGTGTGTGTGTGTGTGTGTGAATTCGCTCGGCGACTATACATCGCGACCGTATAAATCGCGTGATTTTTATTAACTATTAATCGAGAGAGGAGGAGGTCGCGCGCGCGGCGAGCGGACAGAAATTACATCGCGCCGGTCACACACACACACACGGCGCCGATTTGTTTGTTATTTTCTTCTTTCGAAATTGCCGGGGAAAAAGATCAGAGAAGATCCTTGGCGAGTAGTGCTTACGTGCCACTTGGCACACGTTGATAACGATCGGTATCGAAGTCCGCGGCGATTACGCGGCGCCAGTCGCGAAGCGCCTCGGCTCCGCGAGTCTCGGACGCACTCGAGAGCGTCGCGCGCCAAACTTGAACAATTAAGATCGCGACGCGATCGGAAGAACAAAGCGAGCGTGTTCTCGGAAGAGTGGAAAAAAAAAAAAAACAAAACTCATCAATCAATCATACGTTAAATGTTCAAACGGAGTGTTCGGTTTCGCAAGCGTACAGGCCGTGAAAGACAAAACATCTGTTTTTGCAAAGACGCGCGCGAGAGAGAGAGAGAGAGAGAGAGAGAGCGTCGTTGGTTTTATTGCGTCGGAGAGTGCGTGTATGTGTGTCGAGGGATCAGATGACGGAGACGAAGCCGAGAAGCGCGAAAGAGAGAGAAGGGTGTGGAAGCTGTTCGTCTCGACGTCGTGCTATTTTGATCCGCCACGCCGTGGGGCTGGCCCAGATTCGACGCGACAGTCACGGCGACGAGTGCACCGCGGATTAATCGCCCTCTGGGCCTAACCGGCTCCCTCGATACACACGAGATATTGTTCGATCGCGTATTATTTTCTCGCAACGACAGGCCGTGCTCTTTAATCTGCTCCCGCGGTAAAAGGTCTCTTCGTTTCTTTGCGCACAGCTGCGAGAGAACGCTCGACGGTTCGACGGACGCGGCGTCGTCGTCGTCGATGCAGGTGGAGGAAAATATGCGCGACCTCGTTGCATTCTGAACTTGAAGTGACTTTTTTTTCTCGTGTCCACGCGTGCGCGACTCTCTAAGATGTGACTTTCCGACGCCGATTCCGAGCTCTGATCGCGTGACCACGCGCGCGACGCATTGGTGTTTTTTTGTTTTTGTCTTTTTCCGTTTCCTTTTTTGTTTAAAAGAAATTAGTTTGCCTTTGTGTCTTAAACGACGAACGTTTTCCGTGACCTTGGACTTGGAGGATTTCCCGTCTCGGAATAATCGTAGGAGGCAAAGTAAGTGGTTCGAGCTGCTGTTTTCCGAGCGTTTAAACGGCTGCGATTGTGTTTCTCGCATAAACAAGAAATCAAACGAGTTTGCACGCGTTCGAATACGCGCGGGGGATGTTCGAGAGACGTTACACGTACACGAGATCTCATTTGCGTGAAAATTTCCAATCAAAATCGCGAGATCGCGGACTTTCCTCTCGCGAAGAATTTTCTTTTTCGGCGGTCAAGGAAAGGATCTATTTCCAGTTGCGTCGTCGTCTATTTCTCTCCCCGTGGGAAAGCGACTTATTAATAAAGCGCGCGGGGAAAAAGTTAAGGCTTGAAAAAAAGCATTGTGCCGTGATAAGCGGGGGGGAGAGCGGCGTAGTTAAAACGTCGCCGGCTGTCGAAGATACGTTTATAGAACGAAGGCTGATATAACGAGAAAGGAGATGGGGAGAAACCGTCAAACGGTTGCTTTCCTCACGTGTGCTTTCGAAATAAATGTGCGGTCACGCGGCCGGAGCGGCGCTCCGTTTTTACTCGGTGATTCGAAATTGGCACGTCTTTAATTCTCTCCCTGTCTCGTCCAACGGAAGAAGCGCATCGCGCAAATCACACATCGTCGTTCACGCACACAATCGTTAAAGACTCGTTTGCACAATAGAAAATGTTTTTCTCTCTCTCTCGAGCCGAGTGATATTTTTCCAGGTGTATTTTGCGAAATCCCAGTACAAACGCGCCTGATTGCACGACGCTTTGCCGGTAAGACCGGTGGCAAATAGCGATTATAGCCCCGCTATATTGTTGTTTTACTTTCGTCAGGCCCGATTTATGACTTTCGTTTTCTCCTATACGCGCGCAACGCAACGTACAATGGCGCGCGCGTCACGCGCATGTCGTAAAACTCGTCAATGTCGTTCGCAATTATGCAACAACAACGCGCGTCTATCGTCCCGGTGCAACGACGAGAGATGCGAGAGTTGGTTTCGACATTACTCGCGCGCGCAACATTTTTTTTTTCCCGGTCGTCGTGTGTGTCTTGGCACCTTGGCGATAATTCCAATATAATAATTCACGTGCCTCCGAACGACGTGTTCGGCTCGACCGACGTAACGTCACAAATAGGAACACAGGCGTGATCTGAAAAAACGAAAGAGATTATAAGAGGAGGAGATTTTCTTCTCGTAAATAATAGACACGAGTAAATTCCTTATGGATCGTTCAACCGAACGTCTCTTGACTCATGACCCGCGATTTCTCTTGTCTCGTAAGCGGGCGGCACCACGTTCGTCGTTCGCGTTCGAGTGTGTTATTTCACGCAATCCGCCGCCCGATACGACGATACACTTTCGTCGCGTGATCGTGTGCATTGTCCTCCCCCGGCGCGGAAACTTCCGTCGTGTGTTTTCTATTATCGACGGACTCGACGAAGCAAATGATTTCTTGTCATCTTTGTGTCATCACTCTCTTCGGCGTTTTGTCAGCGTCGCTCGTGTGTGCGTGTGTGTACACCGCCGCGACGTAACTGCACGCAAATAGAATTTTGTTTACCAGGCGAAAATCTCGCGCGTCTCCTTCGCCGATCTTGTGACAAGTTCCGACGATTTTCAATGACAAGGATATGAGATGACGAGAGCGCGATTGCATAGTTTTTTACGTCGCTCTCTTCCTCTTCGCTTGCGAAATCTCTTTTCAAACGACGGTTTTAAACTGCGTCGCGGCGCCGATCGGCGCGCGCGCGCTCGCGCGTTTTCGGATCGTTTTCATATGAAGAATGAAACACAGCATTTGTGTCGCGTCACCGCTCTGTTGTTTACCGTATGAGCGATCACAAGTTTCTCTGTAACGTGGCACGTCACGGTAATGCTGCGTGGTTACACACACGCCGTACATACGCGATTGCTGCTTCGCTGTTTACCAACACGATCTCTTCCCGCGTTAGATTCTCAACTCGGTGGAAAAATACTCCGTCGACAACACATCGATATTTTTCTTCTTCGTCACAAATCGATCGCAGCAACGCTTCCGGGCGTGTCGTTTCCGGTGGTTTTTTACTTTTCTGAAAAATGCAAAGAAAGAGATCAGCAGGCGGGCCTGCGAGAGAGTAAGATTCCAAACCCCCGACAGCGAAGATGGACTCGATTGGTGAATTTCGAAAACCAATAGAAATCTTTGAGACTCTAATGATATTTCTTTGTGATCTTAGACCCATCCTGTCAAAGAAGTCATAAATTTTCTTTTGTCGCTGACAAAACACTTTTCTTTCCTCTCTTGTTCCTGTCTGTTCTTCTTTTCTTTAAACAGAGGATGCAAGTCCGAACGTCAGTTACATTTGAGCTTCGGTGGTGATCGAACGAACTATATATATATAAGAGCGTTCGCGAATTCTCCTGTTTTTAATCTCCTGTCTTACACGTGCCATTCGGAAGAAAATTTCGCGAAGTCGAGGTATGTAAGTACATCTCGTGCGAGAACTCTCTGTCTCTCCGTACGTTCCAACGTTCCAACGTTCCCCGAACAAGTCATCGTAAAAATCCGATCTCGGTGCGTCGTCGTCGTCGTCGTGATCTTATGTAGGTTTGTAGGTTGACCCGAGCGCGACTTTTCGTTCTCCGAGATCTCTTGTGCACGTGTACACACACACATATACACACACATACACACGCACACATATCTAACGGTAGTCGCCTTTACGATGACCTCCATCCGCCGTCAAGGTCGGCCAACTTTTTACTAAATGAGCGGGTGAGCGTATCGGTCGGGACAATCGAGTGATTGTGTGACCCGTTAATAACTCAGCAAGCGAATCTCTGCGATATACAAACCTGGAGAAGCAAGAAATCAACGCCGATCGTACGCGATCGTTCAAAAAATCGACACACACACACACACACACACACTTAGGCATTTTACATTCATACGTTCTCGACTTTCATTCGTCTCAAGCTTTGCTGTGACAATTTATTTATACTAGATTTTATCGCGTGAAATCAACAATTCTGTGTCTAATTTATTGTGGAATGTGCAATTTCTCATCCGCAAATTGCAAAAAACGTCTCCACGTGTATCAGTTGAAATATTTTCAAGGAGCGCGCAAATGTGCTCGCGACGCATGGCGTCGTCGTGTCGTACGTAGATCCGCGGCCTTGGCGATGTTTTGCGAAGTGTGAAACACACACGCATTTCTCTCTCTCTCTCTCTCTCTTTTCGTTCAGACGCTTCTTCTCAACCTGCCAATTATTATTTTGGCTGTATACTGGCGTATAACCCGCTCTTCCGAATGTCGGTCATGTGAGTTTTTCCTGTCAATCACAGTCGGTTAGTCGCTCGTCGCGTATCGGCATCGCGGTGTTACGCAAAAGCGAGCTTTTGTAAATCGGTCTCGGCGAAAGATCGAGAGGGTCAGGACCGCGGCACAGTCGAGCACACGCAAGCTTTGGCGTAAGAGACGACTCGCAAACAGAAAGAAACTGGTGTGACCTGTGACACACTAGCGCGCGTCTTCTGTTTAAAAAATGATTTCATCTCTCGCTCTTTGACGCGACTTACTTGAATGCGCGCGCGAGAATAATTTCTGACGACGAGATTTCTTTCCGCTTCGTTAAGGAAAAGAACGAACAGGGTGCTGTTGCGGGGTGCGAAGTATCGAGAAAAAAAAAAGAAGAGAGAAAGGAGTGACTTTATAAGTCCGAAAACAACAACGTGTCGAAGAAAATTGGCATTAGGCGCAAACTTGGCTGCAATTGTGATTCGCGTCGGAAGTTTATTATTGTTGCGTGCACAATTTGCGGAGCGAAAATAGCGTCACTACGCGTCATTTTAAAAATAATTGTTTTGTTTGTTATATAAGAGAAAGAGAGAAAGAGAAAGAGTGTGTGAGGGAGATTGTGTTTTTTTTTATAAGAACGTATCCTTACTTCTCAGTTTTTATTCTCTGTTGCAGTTTCCTGGTGAGTGCATCCTCACATACATGGAGTTTCAGTTGGATAGCGCAGAATATTGCCAGGCTCAACACAAATAGAGAGACACGCCCTGATAATTAGACACTTAAAGGGAGAGAGAGAGAGAAGAGGATTAAAAAAGAAAACAATTATCACCAGGGGAGCCAGAAAAAAAATCATCAACTAGTCATCACGCAAGACATAGAAGAATTTAATAGAAATTTATTAATTTACATTAGTAAATGCAAGCATCGTAGAGTTACTGAGCGCACCTGTCATAGGAGCACCCAGTGCCAAATAGGTACGTTTCGTTTTTTAATTGCTCGAGTTAAAAAAAGAGAAAAAAAGTTGAATTCTCGCGCGAAAAAATTATTTTTTAAACGAATTAAGATATTTAAGGCTCATAGTTTAAAACTAGTAATAATTTCCACGGTAATAAGAGCCGTTCGCTGGACGTTTTGCGGATAAATAGTTTTAAAATATAAGAAACTAATTTAATTAATTATTCATTTTTTATTAATTTAGAAATTATATTGTAAAAAAAACATCTCGGCCAGGAGTTGAACCTGGAATCTTCGGCCGTTGGGCACGGAAAGCCGAAGATTCCAGGTTCGATTCCTAGCCGAGGTGTTTTTTTCGCAATATAATTTCTAAATTAATTGGGAAAGAGAAAATGGGTATTCTCATATATGTAATGCAAATCAAGCATCCTACATGATTTTAGAATTGAAAAATTCAATTCAAAAATAATGTGTAAGAATTTACACTCTTAAAATATAAATATATCAAAAAGTATATTTATCCGTAAAACATCCAGCGAACGGCTCTTAACTAACGTGGAAATTTATTACTAATTATTTTGTAGTTGTGCAAAAAACTTAGCATATGACGCGCTGATTTTCAGGTAATCTTCCGCGAATTGTAGTCTAAAGGTCTCAAGTGGAAAGGATAAAGCGCATATCAACATCGCCTAATGTAACGTAGCCCTTACCCTTTCGGCGAAGTTCGCACCTTAACAACCCTTCCTAAGGTCTACATGTAAACCCACGGTTCTGTCCTCTGTAAAAAAATAAGGGATATTCTATTAGTTAAATGAGAAACAATCTTATAAGACTGACATTTAATGGGCTAAGTTGTCAAATCCAGCCTTTGTCGCTTCGTATAGTGTGGCATTTGCGCGAGATACTCTAAAGAAACAAATTCGCAAGATCTTTAAGAGTTAAAAACAAAAGAATATTAAAAAAAAAAAAAAAAAAAAAAAAAAAAA
>QVNW01002897.1:0-19402 GCA_014825475.1 Pseudomyrmex flavicornis
TAACTCTATCTAATCCAACAACGATCAGCTGTCGCGAACCCTGAAGTTGTCCGGAAAGTGCGCGTGTCAAATCCGACGATTACGAAGTTTAACATTGCATTTTCACAACATGTGTGTCGCGCGTTTGTTTATATTTTGATTCGGTACACACGTCCGTCTTCGGCGAGACGAGACTCTTCGCACGGACGCTCCGAACGTGACATGATAACTTGTCGAAATTCGCGGAAATATATAGAACCGAGCAAGGAGAAGTGGAATACAAACATTACCTCTTTGTTGTCGCGCAAACAGAAGGTTAAGAAGTCCGTCACCTCGGCGAACGCGAACGCACAGCGAAATACTCGTGCCGGTTATTCCTGCCGGGGAATAACAGCGAGAAAAAACAAGTGCACAAAAGTGAGAGAATGCGTACCTGCGTATGTTCAGCAAAGTTGCACGAGTTTCGGTCCAGCGGCGAGAGAAGATTCGATTTGATCGTGCGAAAGAATCGCGAGAGGGAAGATTCACCGGACGAGCTCTTGCACGTTTTGAAATAACGGAAGTCGCAACGTGTGGGTTCCGCGTCGAATCTTGCAATTTTTTCCGGCGGACGGAGGTGTGATGGCGGGAAGATCGGGTGGTGAGCCAAGTTTGAACCGATCCTCGTTTGTTTTGTCACTTCGCGAATGACCGTTGCGAAAAAAATTCTCCCCGATCTCCCAACGAATGTCAACAAATATATAAAGAAACGTATGAAACTTGTGCAACGTTAATTTGTTCTCTTTCCGCTTTGCAACAAGCGGCAGATTGAAAATGGTCCCTGAAGAGGTCAGTGTCTACGCGCATACCAACCTCGCAAGTTGATTTTTTCTTTACGTCAGGGTACATACTTGTCTCAAAACACATACACACACACACATTTCGATTTTACCATTTGAAGAGAAAAACAATCAAAGATCGGGATCAATTCACAGATCTATTGTAGGACAAGGACGAAGCAAAATGAGAAATGAGAACACTCGATTGGTGTTTTATTTTTATTTATTTTTTTTATTAAGTATATTATGAATTTTTGCAGAATTTTCAGATTTACTGTTGTGTGGGGGCCGACTGGCTAGAGGACTTGGAGTCTCGCATAGAGGCGCTGCGCCTACGTTTGAGTTCCTCCTGTCGTCTATTCTTCGCCTCCTTTTGTCTCTGCGCCAACAATTTCGCGTACTCCGCGGCTTGCTCCTTGCGAGCCAAGCAACGCTTCTTCTTCAGCGCCAATCTGTGACGTTTTCTCTGCACAGAAATAAAAAAAATTTTCACATTACGTTCTCAAAGACAACAATAAGTTTCATCATTCTTTACTCAATTCGACAATTCGATCCAAGTTTTTGATGATTTCAATAAAATCTTTATATTTTCCTGTTGGTTTCTCGTTCGTTGAGAAAAACTACGCACCTGAAGAACAATAGGCGTGATCAAGCGCTGAATCTTCGGTGCCTTTAGGCGCTCCTTCTTACCCTCTTTCTGAACGGGACGTTTTACGACGAACTGTCGCACGTCGTCCTTCTTAGACAGATTGAAGAGCTTGCGAATCTTGCTGGCTCTCTTGGGTCCCAAACGACGCGGAACATTCATGTCCGTCAGACCCGGTATTTCCTGCAACAATAAATCATCAAATTAGCTAAGAGTTTTTATATTAACACAAGTTCTTCATGTTTTTGCAGTCTATATCACAGACTATCAAACACATATTCAAAATTCTAGGCAATTGTCTGATAAAAATAAAAAGAAATGTCTCGTTCGTACACTGAGAAACGGCGCAGGTTAAACAGCCATTTCCCAAACAAAAAACGATCTTTATCTCCCATGCAAACGATAGTATTCCAAGACAATTTAAATTCTTGAATACACCCTGAACAGCATGGGTCTTGTAAACATGATTCAATACTTCGTATATCGCAACCGTATCTATACCTGTTGTCCCTTGCGTACTATAACGAGAGCGAGTACTGATAAATTAGAGTCCACGATGCAACCGCGAACAGATTTTCTCTTCCTTTCGCCGTCGCGTCGTGGTCTATAGCAAGAATGGCCTTTTGACAGCAACAGACGTACACGGCCTGCAAATAAATAACACACTGAATCAGAGACAATTTTTATCGTATTAACTTGAAGATACATTTTCTTCTCAAAAAAAAAAAAAAGTAACTGCTGTATTAGTTTGAAAAACAGAGCGTTACAGAAGCTCACCATTTGTAAGAACACCCTGTTTCATGGGAAATCCTTGCTTGTCGTTGCCACCTGATATGCGAACCACATATCCCTTCCATTCATCTCCTAATGCATCGGCCTCAATCTCAGCGCCCATACGCTTCTCATAAAAAATCCTTAGCTTGTGCTCGTCCGAAATCTCGAAGAGCTTTTGACATCCTGTCGCGGGATAAGACACGTTGAGCTGCAACAGGGAAAAGAGGGCAAGGTTAGAGAGAGTTACGTACATCAATTTCTAACACATTGGTCTTCAAGCGAGACAAAGTTGTGAACTAAGAATCTGTTTAAACAAACGAAAACAAAGCAGATCTACTCGTGATGAGTTTTATCTCATCAAGTTGTGATTTGTTGTAAACAGACCGAGTCCGCATGTTATTCAAATGGGAAATGAGGTTAAGTTAGGGTTAGAGTTTGGAGCTTCAAAGCGCACATGCGAGTAAAAACAATTACTTCTCAATGCAATTTCTCAAGTTACGAATTACTACGATCGAAAATACAGTGTAATCGCAATTTAACGCTAGAGAACAGAAGGAAAACAACCAGTTTGTCTCGATTATAAACGCTATTTATGATTAGTGTGCGCGTGTAATCGCGGTCTTGACAAAAATACAAACAACACGGTCTCCAACGCGTCTCGTTGCGTAGCGAAAAATTTATATTTCGTTCAAAAAGCCCGAGATTGCGGAAATATTAACAGATTCTCACCTTCATCGTGGAAACGTTCTATTGCCACGAGAACTCAACCACAAAAGAACAAAATGACACTCTCTGCTCTCTTTCTTTCGGTTGGCAGTCCTGCTGCTGCGGTACTGCCAATCCAACATGGAGCAGCGTCAGTCTCTCCGGATATCCGCGACGATTCAAATCGAACAGACCGATGTTTGCGAGAGATTCTTGAATGAAATCGAATTTCTCGAATGCGCGCGATACATTAAAATTTCAACTCTCGGTTGTACATCCATTGTTCAGTTCAGTCAATCGGTTTCGCAAATTCTACGGGTTCTCGTAGCCTTTAATTCTCACAAAGAAGAGACGCTCTGTGCGAAAATTGTAAGACCATTCACAATTACAAGTGTGTAAAATGGAAGGAATAAAAAAAAACATTAAAACTAATTAATTATTAATTTTTTATTGCATTTCTATTCTTCTCTAGAGAAAAAGGAAAGGGTGAATATATTTACTTATTTTTTTTTTACAAATTGTAAACGAAATAACGAGATCGAGATCGAATTACCCGGCGCCGGTTTTACGTTGCAAATTGGCTCGGTCGCAAATTTATCACCGGAGCGCGTGATGCAAGAAAAGATAATCGACGCCACCGTCGCGCGTGACAACTGTCACTATCGAGGAAGAAAGAAGGCGGAGAGAAAAAAGAGCAGCAGCAACAGCAGTAGTTATCACATCACTACTCGTAATACTCGAGATCGGTCGAGAGAGAAAGAGAAAAATCTCGTCGAAGGGGTGCCGACATCGCGTGGGACATTGACGCGCGTGTTGCGAGACTTGCGCATGTGTGTGCGTGACACGATACTCCGCGGAAGAACAGACGACAACGGAGAGGGATCCGCACCGGAGAGGATTTTCGTTATGTATCGATTTACCACGTAAATACTCTCCCTCTCGCGGAAACGACGAATGGAACGCGCGTAATGAGACTCTGCGACATCGGAGTAGAACAGGTAAAAAAAAAAAAAACAACGTAAAACGCTAGTTGCACAACATCGCAGCGGCGATTGTCGTCCCGTTTCCTCGTTGCGTTTTTCCTTGCGCGTACGTATAGGTTAGGACGTCCGTCGTTGTGCGTGCGCGACAGAGAGAGAGCGAGAGCATCTCCCGTCGTCGTCCCCGTTGTCGGAACGCGAAACGACAACGGTAATTCGCGTAATTGACGAGAAATGATGTAACGCGAGAGGACACACGCGAGACTCTTGAATCTCCTCGCGATCGCGTGCTCTTTCGCGTCCGTTTGCGACGAACGGTGTCCGCGACCACATGGTTGGATCCTGATTGAGAACAGTCTCGTCGGGGCGAGAACTGCGTCGTTCGTTTTTCTTCTTCCGTCCTTTGATTCCGCGACAGATTTCGAACAACGACGACGTATGGTTGCGCGCGTAGCGTTTTAGACGATTGCAAGCTGATTGCGGATGAAAGACATTCGATGACGTTAAAAATTATGTTTCTGTTGACACGTAGCGGAACATGGTAGATCTATTGACATATGTATTGCTTAATAAGGAGACATGAATACTGAAGTGATAGAAGTACTGCGACGGGCTGTCAGTCAAGATCCCAATGTTCTCAAGTCTGCGGAACAAATACTGAAACAATGGGAGACCCAGCAAGGATTCTACATAGCCTTATATGTAAGTTTTCTCGTGAAAAACCCATCGTAGGATGATCATTGCTGTGCTGTCTGTAATTTAACGTAGCTAAAATCTACCCTTCTTGTAAGTATTTTGGATTCATAGAATGTCGCATGGATCTGTAAGCGTTCATTCGCATGTCCAATTGTTATCTTCAATGTTGTTTAAATATCACGCGATATTATAACGTGCGACCGCAGAGTTAATCGCGATGCAAAAATTTTCAGGAAGTTCTCTCAAATCATTCCCTGGATGTCGAAGTTAGATGGATGGCTGTAGTGTATCTAAAGATTGGCGTTGAGAGATATTGGAGGAAGAATGCGCCAAAGTAAGAAGCGCTCGTTCAATAAAGAAAATTATTTCGTTTCGCACAAGGTGGATATGTATTGTTGACATGTGTTTGATAACACGAAATAAATTATTTCAGTGCGATTGAGGATAAGGAAAAGGATTTCCTGCGACAGCATTTGCTAAGAAATTTTGAAGAACCTGTAAATCCATTAGCTGTACAATTAGCAATCCTCATTTCTAGGATAGCGAGGTAAACAACATTGTGTGTGTGTGTGTGTGTGTGTGTGTGTGCAATGTATTTTTAGCGAGTTTGACACGCTCTTTTCTCGCACGTATAGGTACGACTGTCCCAGAGAATGGGTCGAGTTGGTACCCACTCTGCTAGAAGTCGTAAGAAGAGAGAATCCTCTGGCGCAGCGCCAGGCGCTGCTGACTCTACACCACGTGGTCAAGGTCTTGGCGTCCAGACGTTTGGTCGAGGGTCAGAGATATTTCCGGGAATTGACCGCGACCATTTTCAATTTTGTTTTAAATCTATGGAACACGTACACGGAATCTTTCCTGGTCATGGTGTCAAACGGGACTGACGCCAGTCATATACAGGAGTCTTTGGAGAAGGCGCTCTTGCTGTTAAGAATGCTCAGACAAATGATCGTGAACGGCTTCTCCAAACCATCGGAATCCGAGGACGCTATGTTGTTCCTGAGAATCATCTTTGGACGCGCGAGAACCTGCCTCGAGTGCCGTTAGTAATCTCTCTTTATTCTATAGTTCTTTCATTTTGTTTGCGTTTCATTTCTTCGAATATCCCATTGTTTCAGGAAAAACGTTAGTCTCCAGAGGTGTGCAGATGGAAGTGTGCAACAAGTTTATAATACATTTGACCAAAGTTTTATTAGGAGCGTTAGAGAAGCATCCATTTTGCTACGTGGAACTCATACCGGCCTCCTTGCAATTCTCCGTTTTTTACTGTTTTACAGAGGCTGGCCAGGAATTGGCGTTTGAGAAATTTGTCATTCAATGTCTGAATTTAATAAAGAGCATTTTATTGTCGACGCATTATAGGCCAGCTAAAATTATCGAAGGTAATAAAGAACAAATTTTTCCACGGCTTAATTATATCGATCTCGTTTTGTGCCGGTGCAATTCTCATTATCGAAATTGATTCTTCACTTCAATAGAGACGAAAGATCCACTGGTATTGAGGGCGTGCCAATTGAGACAAGAATTTTTTACACCGGAGATTTTAACAGAAATTTGTACGAGGCTCGTCACGCATTACTTTCTCTTAACACCGGCGGATCTTGAATTGTGGGACACTCAACCCGAAAGTTTCGGTAAACTAGTATCTTCAACTTTTTTGTTTTTGTTTTCTCTCAAGATTAATACGAAGCAGTGGCGATGTGTTGTCTCGTGATTAAATGAAATTAAATTTTTTTATAGACAGTATGTTTATTTCAGCTGCTGATGATGGCGGAGAATCATGGAAATATAGTTTAAAGGTGAGCAATTGAAGATGTTGTGCAATAATCGATAGAACTATATTAAAAAAGATGCAATATATCACACGGGATAAACATTTACGTTGCAGCCTTGCACAGAATCTTTATTTTTGGCTATCTTCCATCACTTCAGGGACGTACTCTCCTCAGTCCTGGTTGATCTGATGCGAGAGCATCATCAACCCGTCGATCCCGACAATTTGCGCGCAATTTTAGTAAAAGACGCGGTTTATCGCGCGGTTGGTCTGGCCGCGTTCGACCTATACGACGAGGTATAACAACATTCATGAAAAGAATCTTGAAAACGTTCGATTGATTAATTAATTAATTAATTCGGTCGTTCTTCAACCCCAGGTAAACTTTGATCAGTGGTTTTTAACGACCTTAAGAGAGGAATTGAAGGTTCGAAGTAACAATTACAGAATTATCAGAAGACGCGTGTGCTGGTTGATCGGCCAATGGACGAGTAAGTAGAAAATCTTATGTGACGCGATTGCTCGTCGCGCGCTCGTCGACTTTTAACATCGATTCTCTCTTCGCAGATATCAAATTGAGCCCGGAATTGAGACCGGAATTGTACAAGCTGATGATCGAGGCGTTGAGTCCCGAGGAAGATCTGGGCATTCGTTTGGCGGCGAGTCACGCTCTGAGACAGGCCGTCGATGATTTTCAATTCAATCCGGAGGAATTTGCTTATTTCCTAGAACCGATATTTTCGTTGCTATTCGCGCTTCTGAAAGACGTCAACGAGTGCGACACCAAAGTACGTAGAGTAGACAGTCGATATTCATCTCCTCTGTATTATTGTCTCCTTTACAAGATTTTCGATTGCATTAGATGCACGTGTTGCACGTACTGTCCTTTATCATCGAGCGCGTGGGCAGTGGCATCAAACCGCACATCGGCGCGCTCAGCTCGTACCTACCCGAACTCTGGCAGCAGTCCGAAATGCATCACCTGCTGAGATGCGCCATAGTGTCGACTCTGATACATCTGGAGAAGGTAAATATTTTATAACAAATATTGTCTGTTAAATATCCACGCGTATCGATGATCTGTTTGTCTCAATATCGTTAACAGGCTTTGGGTTCCGAAAGCGTCGCTCTGGAACCGTTGGTGGTAGGTATCGTAGCTCTGAGTTGCGACCTGAACGAAGAGGGCCACGTTTATTTGTTAGAAGACGGTCTGGAGTTGTGGTTGGCTCTGTTGGAAAACGCGCCCGCTCCGACGCCCGCTATAATGGATCTCTTCCGAAACATGCCGGCATTATTGGGTTTGCCATAATCTGATCATTAATGCGAATTGTTGACATTACTCGATGACTCGGCATTTAACCGCACATTCTCTTTCGTATTTCAGATCAATCCACGGAGAACCTGCGTACGTGTTTGTATATAATTCAAGCATACGTGTTGTTGAGCCCGCAGGATTTCTTCACTCAAAGAGGTTCAGTTGTGATAGAAACCCTACGAAGCCTTCTATGTGATCTGCGGTCCGATGGCAGAGTGATGGCCCTGGGCCTCTTCGAAAGTTGTCTCAAAGTGTCACCGCAGCAAGGTGCGATGTTGATAAAACCTAGCTTGCTGAAGATATTTGAGTAAGTACGAACGGTTTGTAGAATTTTGTGTTTTTCGCACTTGAGGTAACTGACACACCGTGTCTGTTGACAGGAGCGTAAACAGTGACGAAGAGTCACTGATGGTCACGACTGTGAACCTTTCCATTGTCGCTAGAGTTTTATTGGGTTCTCGGGATATTTTTGTACAGGTATGATAAAAAGAACCTCTTCCGTGGCAAGACCGTGTTCGAAATCGCTTCGGTAATAACAAAGAATCATCTTTCGCAGGTTATTGGCGATCTAGCTCAGATTATGGGAATCCAAACGCGGGAGGAGGTCGTGCTCGGAAGATTGATACACGGATGGGTCAGGAAAATGCCGAACGTGACGCAGATCGAACGGCGCAAATTGCTAGCTCTCGCACTCTGCTCTCTTCTCGGGGCCAACAGTCCGCCCACGGTTCTCGAGTACTTCCCGAGGATAATATCGAACATCGTTGAGACGCTCAACGACGTCATCGCGTATGACGACAAAGACTATCTTGTTGAGTAAGTTACGCCGCGCGCAGATCATCGAGCGGAATTTGTTTTCTTCACGTCGACGATTAATGAAATTAACGAAAACGCGGTTCTGATTGCCAGTTCCTTGATGATTACCGATCAACCGAGCCCGTCGCAGTACGAGGATGTAGATTACGAAACCGAACATGCTCAACGGCAAAAGAAGCTTATTTTCAGCGATCCCGTGCACAGTATATCTCTGAAAGATACGTTTCAAAATCAGGTGAGACTTGTTATCATCATTTTTCGTTAGTTTTCTCATCGTTTTACTCATTGAAGACTTGTTTTTTTTGTTTTTGTTTTTTTCTATTGAAATCCCGTTAGTTGATCACGTTCCGGAGTATAGTAGGGGACAATCAGTTCGATCAGCTGATGCTCACCCTTAGTCCCGAAATTGATGAGACACTAAAGGAGTACATATCGCTGTGAGGAAAAATAAGAGCGAGATCAAACTACAATACAAGGATTCCGGCGGAAAAACTACGTAACGCATAAGAAAGAAAATGCTTTACAGCGATTTATTGTAAAACGGCACTATTTTATTGTATTATAATACCATGTTTCACTGTATTAATAATGTTGATAATAAAAGATCCTACTCTTCTCTCTCTCTCTCTCTCCTCTCTCTCTCTCGCTCTCTTTCTATTATCTCTATGTTCTGTCACGCGTCGAACAAGAAAATTTGTTGTTTTGCTCTTTCCGATTTTATTTTTAAACATGATGACTCGAATAAATAATACGATTTGAATGTGAACACGGGAGAGAGAAAGATTGATCAACAAGTCGGGTATATGATTTAACTTTACTATATATTACGATTATAAAAATAGAGTTGCTTGCTGCTCTCACTGCTGTGAGAAACAAGATGTAAAGTTATTTGTGTGAAATGTATCTTCAATTAGATTCTCGGAGAAAGAGGAGAGACTTAACATTCATGTAATATCTATATCTTTTTATAATACATTATTGAAAAATAATTTCCTTTCTTAGTTCTTTAGGTCTATATCTTGTTTGAGAGCCGCTTTATTTTTTTTTTTTTTTTTTTTTATGAACTTATTACTCGCTTGCGATTAATCGATTCGCTCGCTGCTTAGGGTTCTTCGGGTTCTTCCTCGTGTGTGCCCGGCCTAAAACAGTAAAGCGAACTGACCAGTCACAGTACGAGTATCGCGTAACCTAAAAATTGCGATTCGATTTCTCTTGATCGTCTCCGATTAAAATTGAAGATATTGATACGTTAATTCGATTCACGTGATAGAATTTTTTATTTACACGCACAATGCGACTTACGCAAGTCTTGTGCAGATTTGTTCGTAACAAAAAAAAGATTCCATTTATGTACAGAGGGTGAGTACTCTTTTTTTTTTCTTTTTATGTATTTTATATACAAAACATGACATATCTCTCATGTTGTTCATTGTAAAATAGTTTTCTCCCATCAGCATTTACGTAATTCGTTACACGCTCTTGTATGTTTCATGACAGAAAATATCGTATAGTTAACAAACCGTCGATCAAGGACTTGCTTCAGATGAGGCAGGATTTCGAAAGAGAAGAGAGAAACATGCTGATACTGCGACATCCGTATCTCACGGAAGAACAAGAAAGCGGTCACATGTCCAATGTCGACAGATCAAAAAACTTTATAGTGAAAAAGTACAACGAAAAGATATGGAAATTTGAGAAACAACATACCATTGCCGATCATCTATGTCACTTGAGAGTTACAGAAGGATGGGATTAAACGTGGGTGTCCCAATATGTACACAATATAAAATATTAGTTAAATGTGAGAATATTATTTAATGTTTGTTTTTTTCTATACAACATGTATGTCTTGTGTCGATCAGTACATTACAGAATTTTGAGTATATTACAGAGTATTTCGAATATAGAAGAAACAACGCCTTATTTGAAACATGTTTTTTATACACAAATGTGCATATTACACAAATTTATTTACTAAGTTCTATCCAGAATTTACAGACGCGAAGCAAAAGTTTGAACAACGTTCATTGTTTCAATACCGAGTTGTCGGTATAATACCAATGTCTTGATGTTACTTCCGCGAGTGACAGTTCAAGCCTGCACGTTCACCAGAGAACTCTCTTGAAATCGCTTCGACGCGTCCTTCGGTTTGTTTGTCATCCAACCGAATGGATCTTTGTTGATTTCCTCTTCCGTTAACGTCCTTCCCTCGTACAGCGTGTTCGCGAAATCCGCCGCGACGGGATCGGCGTTGACACTGCTCATTCCTATCACTTTGCCGTCTTTCAGATAATAAGCGAAGAATTCTAGTTTTTCCAGCGAGCCGTAGATCTTTATACTGGTGGGCTTTCCGTAGCCTGAAAAATCAAGCGAGAAACTCGATTTAACGACGCACGACAACTGTTTGATGTCTTTCCGAAGTCGGTATTGCTCCAAATTTACCCGCGTATCTGTAGTTCCTGCCGAACAAATTTGTCCAAAAGAACGGTACGGCCATCAGTGGATTTTCCTTACCGCATATGTTCGAAGCCGCGACCTTACCGTGATAGTGAGCCAACGGATAATGACCTATTGCGGCTTGTACATCGTCAGATCCGTATATCGGCGCGTAGGCTATGTCACCCCCGGCGTACACATTGTTCACGTTCGTTTTCAAGTACTGCAACGTAACATAAGTTAAGATAATCCTTGATTTGTCGAAAGAACACGTGCGTCTGAGATGCTTCATACCTTGTTCACTACTACAGTTCCGTCATCCCTCATTCCAACGGACGAGTCTTTCATCCAATCCGTGTAAAAAGTAGATCCTATTCCAACGATGGCTATATCCGCCGGCAAGATCTGACCGTCCGTAAGCTCGACCTTGGCTACGGCGGTTTCGCCTTCTCTCGGAATAAATTGCTTGATGTTATTCCGGAATATAAACTTCACGCCTGAGAAGAAACACATTGTATGTAAAAAATTATATTATCTGCTTGAACAATATGTATCAAAAACACTTCGCACCCTTGGTCTCGTGCTCTTTTCTGATCCTGTCGCCGATGTCCGCGCCAAATATCGATCTGAGAGGCACGGTGTCCCGTCCAATCACTGTGACGGACGCGCATTTGTCGACACAATAGGCCGCCGCTTCCATTCCGATGAAGCTCAGTCCCAGCACGACCACGTGCTTCTCCGGGGACAGCAGCGAGTAAACTCCTCGCGAGTCGGTGTAATTCCGAAGCACGAAGATATTGGACAGATCGCTCCCGGACACAGTCGGCATCCTCGGCTTGCTTCCCGTGCAGATGAACAAGTGGTCGTACTTCAGGTTCTCGTTGTTGCTCAGTTTGACGACATTTTGCGTCGTGTCCAGACCTGGAAAGTCAACATTATGCGTGTAATTGGTGTCGCTCGCAAACCACATCAACGTTTTCTCGCACCTGTAGCTTCCACACCGAGCTTCGTCTCGATTCTGTGCTCGTTGTAAAACGTGGACTGTCGCAACGCCGCTTTGTGAACGTCGAAGTTGAGATCCTTGGACACTTTTATTCGATCGTACGGCACAACGTCTTCTCGGCACACCATAACGACGCGACCCGTGAAACCCTCCTGTCGCAGACTCTCCGCGCAGGTCGCGCCGGCCGGTCCTCCGCCGATTATCACCACCGTTTTCGCATTTTCGGAATTATACGGGGACATGTCTTTCAAGCGTCGGTTGGTATTCAGATCCTTGCGTCTGGCCTTCACGTGAACAAGCCCGGCATCGTCCACAGACACCTGCATCAGAGTAGAAAAGCGTGTTCAGAAAAAAGAAAGTAACACAGGAAAACAAATTTTCTGAGTTTGCAAGACTCTCTCAAGCACCTTGTAACACGGCAAAGAATCTAAACCCGGATAGTCTTCAATGTCTCCGGTTTTGATGTTGAAACACGCGCCGTGCCACGGACATCTGACTCGTCCTTCTCCCAGTGCGCCCGTATGCAGCAGGGCTCCGTAATGCGTGCACTTGGTGCCAATCGCGTGCAACTGTCCCTTCTGCTTCACCAGCAAGATCTTCCCTCCGTCATCGCCGAGAGGCAGCAGCTTCATTTCATTCTCGTTGATATCCTCCTGCTTGCACACCACACCTTCGACATAGTCCTGCTGGTCTGTTGAAAGACCTGGCGCGCACACAAGAGACAAGATCATTAGTTTCTAACGTTTAACACATTAATCTATCGCAAATGAAGTTACCTCTTTACGCGTTTGTTTGTTCGTATTTCAAGAATATTCGCAGATTTGCGGATCAGAAACACTAGCTTTGCATAAACGATAATTCGATATCAACAAGCGAGTTTTTCAATTTGTGACTTCGCATTAATTACGTAATAACGCGGCGCACAACAAGCGTTTCGAAGGCCGGTATTTCCTCGTTGTTGTTATTTCGCAGAAGGCGAGGATCAAAAGCTAATGTTCGATATAGGTTATCGACGATATAACACGCAAAATTTCCGCGATAATTGTTACGTGAGCTTCCTCGCGAGAGATAAAACACACAGTTCGTCAGAAATACGCGGTATCTGCTGTCATCGCTCGGATTAATGCGATTTCGTGCCTTCTGTCAGATTCCAAAGCGTGTCTCGCTCACGGAAGACACTTTGTTGTACACTTTGACGCAATGTTGTGCAAAGCGCAACGTTTAGTAACAAAAAAAAACACTCCTCTCCGCCGCGCAATGTTTAGCTTTTGATTGCAAATAACTTGCGAGAGACGCGATTGTTTCCTCGAACCCACTTGTCATTTTTATTGTCTTCCGAATTCGTCGTCGTAGATTTTTGTACCATGTCGAACACGTGTCACAAACGCGCACGGTGCGTGTCACAAATAAAACAAGTGAATAAATGAATGGAACACAATGAAATCGAAACGTAAGAGAAAGAAAGAGCGAGAGAGAGAGAGAGAGAGAGAGAGAGAGAGAGAGAGAGCAAGCAAAAAAAATACATTATCCTACCCATAAAACGACGCAAAATTGCATTCATCGAAACGGTCCACTTGCTATCGAGCGCGAGTGTCCTAACGCACCGCATCGATCCTCGCGCGAGACACTGACGAACTGCGATTTCGATCGCGCGTCCTCGTGCCACATTACAAAGCGATATTTATATAGTTGCAACTAACGCAGTTTCTTGTAAATTGTCCTGACCATAATGCACTGATGTGAGTCATATCGCGCTGATACTCCACGTAATTTTCTATCGTTGATTGAAGCGTAATTAATAATAATTAAACAGTAAAACACTCAGTAAAATGGGAAAAAATGAAATTAAAAAACCCGAGATTAGAGAAGACAAATTTTCTTGAAATCTTTGAACGGTAAATTCGGTTCTAAAATTTCTCGGTACACATTTCACGTATCGCGTGTTATGTTCAAATTATTCGAATTTATTTAATTAGAAAATCTGAGAAAAAGTTTGTGTGTGTAATTTATAATGTGTGTAAATTAAAAAAAAAAACTAGTAGAAAGAGTTGCATCCTAGATTTTTTTTCGAACAGTTTTCCTCGTTTTTATCAGCGGGTGTTAACGTTCTCCTCGCACGTGTCACGCACCTGTTGCAGATTCCTTCAAGCCGGCGAATCTTCGGAACGCCTTGCAGTTGATGCCGCCCATGTTGCCGCGAACGAACAACCGTAGCACAGCCGAAAAGAAAAAAAAAGTATCGAAGAAAGTAGAAAAACGCGCGCGCGCGTGTACGTCTACGGGCCGACTGCGATCATCCGTGCGAGTATCCTCTCGCGGATATCTACACGCGAATAGAGACGCAAGTTACATGGATCGGCGACCTTGAGATATTCTACACAGCGTCGTTTTACCTGGACTTATCCGGCGACGACTACTAACTTTCACGGCACGTGACCGTTTACAATCGGTTTCTCGCTGCGAGGATCGAACGCGCGTACTTGCGCACGATTCTTTCGTTCGCGTGAAGTACGCGCAAGTTATTGTGCGGAACGATCTCAAAACGATCCGATCACCAATTCGTAAGAAAACCGCGATAAGACTATATCGTGACTTACAGTCGATTCTCCGTTGCAACACACGCACTAGGAGAGAGAGAGAGAGAGACCGAAGAATGTCTTACGTGACTGGGATTATACGAAATGCTTCGAGTTGCGTTTGAACAGTCTCTCGATAATAGCTCGTGATTAGATAGTGACTAATTGTCGGACTAATAAAGATGTATATGACGTAATCTCTTGATACTCTTCAATTACTTTCGTTATTAAATTTTGAACGCTGCGGATAAGTTTCGCATAATCGGAGGGAAAAGAGTTTGGAGACAAAACTGAACTCGCATGCGGCTAACTTAGATATTACAAGATTTCTTTTTTTTTTATTAGTATTACAGCTAAAATGGACAAGATACAGACATCGTTCTGTTTCTGCAATAATCGTATAAGAATCACAACTTTGCTACAATATACAAAGTAGTATAATATTTCGAGAGAACACAGTCGACATACTTTTTTTTATTTTTTTATTTTTTTTGTGTTTTTTGTTTTGTTTTTGCAGCGGGAGTTTCTTGATTCCGCTTTTTCTTGCGCGCCACTTGTATGCGTGTGTGAGAGACGAAATCTTTGATCCACGTTAGTTTTTTTTTTTTTTTTTTTCTTACGGAAAATCGCGCGGCAGACAAACTCGGCTATATCAACAGCATCTAAAATCCTGCCGGATTAGTGTGTAGCAACTCGTTAGTTAGATCGCCAACATGTGCGATTACTGCTTTTCTCAGTTATTTAACAAGATACTTTCGCTAGGAGGAAAACGAGAGACTAGAGTTACGTTAAAGAAAGGAATTATGCTGAGCGTTGTTGTTTTGACTATTAATCGGCATGGAATTGTGACCTCTCTGCACCGGCGGTTGGTAGATCGGCTGCGCGCTTCGCTGCTGACCCCGTTTCTTGTTGTAACCCTTGTTCCCGCTTCCGCCCCGTCGGAACTCCATACCTGCTGCAATTGCTGAAAACAAACAAAATCACACTGAACAAATCGGAACGCGCACTCGACGCGTACTTTGAAACGAGATTCATCGCTGCACTCACCGTTTATGTGATTGTAACCTTGATCGTATCGAGGCGGCCGATTGTTGGAACGCTGATCGTGCCGTTTCGTTTCCGGAATGTGATCCTGAATCTGATACTAACATGAGAGTGACAATTAAAAACAAAAAGAAATATTAGCGTAGCACAATTTAAACTTGTTGTTTACATACGTCGTCCGTTATCGGTATACAATCAACTTGAAGCACTTCCTCGTAGTTCTCGAACCCCTTGAATTGCACCACGCAAGTCCTCTCGGAGACGCCGGTGACCTCGGCATTGTAATACTATAAATTTGGTGCAATAGGAAATTGAGTGGGTGGCGTCGTGTGTAAAGTAACATGCAAATCGTGCAGTAATAAAGATGAGATAGGTACCCTGTTGTCTTCCCAATACTTAGCCATACATTTGTCACCTACTCGCCATACCCACGACGTGTTGCCAACCAGATTCGAGTTTTGATTGTAATTGTTCTCGTTTCTCTGCGTGTTGGAACTCGTTGCGAACATCCTGTTTCCGGCGCCGTTGCCGGGTATATGATAGGACTTAGATTGATTTTTGAAACCCTGCTCATTTGCATTAGACGAGTATACTTTAGCAGCTCCGTTTAGTTGCGATCGGTTATTCCTACCATAAGAAGCGTCATAAGAATGCCTATTTCTCGGCTCGGGCTCGATGTGATTGTAATTTCTGTTACCGAGATTCTTCCCCTGTATCATATCGGTCTGACTTTTGTTATAGTTCTCGTTAACATTGTCATGAGCATTCATGATGCTCGCACGCGGCTGAGCAAAGGCGTTTCTGTACTCGTTCGATTTCTGATGAGCTTCTCTGTCACCGTCGTGCTGATACTGATGCTGCAGCTCCTGATTGCGTTGGAATCTCGGCGGTTTGTTCTGCTGCACGTGACTCGCCCCGTTGTAATGAGAATACGCGGAATTTCCTCTCTTGTTTTTGTGCTCATCCGAATGCCTCGGAGGAACATTGTATCCGCGACCTCCTCTTGGATTCCCGCTGAACCCACAATCGATATCAAAACAATTGCCAATATGTACCTCGCGTGCGTCATTTAATTTTGTTATTTTATATATCAATAATTGTTAGAATATTCTATCAAATACACACCGTGCGCCTCTGCCACTTGGACCATCGATGCCCCTCGATTCGAGACGATCCTGACCGTTCTCGTAATTCTGTGCGTAATTATTTTGCGAAGCAATAGTTTCGTTATTTTCGGGTTGCACCGGCAGCTTATCCTCGAGAAAATCGAAGAGAGATATCTTTCCACTGCTGGGCTTACTGTCTTCGGTTTTCTTCTCGAATCGTTTGCCGCGCGGTTCCCGCGGTTCTCGAGATTCCTTTGAGCTGTCACGAAAATAAACTTTGTTCATCTCGACGTTAAAGGAGGAAAAACAAAAGAAAAATTCAGATGTTACTCACTTATGTTTGTTATCATTTCTCTGCAGATTTTTCAAAGCTTTTTCTACGTTATTTCTATTAAGTCTCAAGGCGTATTCAGCTTGTTCTATGGTGAATCCACGATCTACGATCTTCTGCACGCTATGATCTAACAGCTACAGAAAAAAAAAAAGATACGTAAAAGCCCGTCTCCTTTGAACGTTAGTGAGAGCGTTTTTTTTTTTTTTTCAATTTACAGAAGTGAATCTCGCAAAATCAAACCTGCTTATTTCCGCCGCCAAATACTTTTCTGTTGCCCTGTTTGGCGGCCTCTGCTATCGCGTCCTTACGCTGCGTCTCGAACTCAGTATTTTCCTTGCTACTCTTTTCTTTCTCAGCTAAGGCTTTGAAATTTTTATCTTGCTCAGAAACTTTTATGATTTTTTTACCAAACGGTATCCACGGTGGTGGCCCACCTTCTTCGGCGGACCTTACACGAGTGTGAGAGGCTAATTTCTGTATAATAAAAGTTTTGCATTAAAAATGTTATCACACACAGAACAGTCTTGTATCAAACATCGTTCACCTTGTTTAATTCCCATTTTTCTACGAGAGCAGCGACTTTTCCGCCAAGTACTTGAACCATGTATGATGGCGTTAACAACAGAAGTCCGTGTGATGTAACCAAAGTCCCAGACTTTATTAATATCTTTGTACCAGGTGGTGTATTTAAACTGCAGTAGCATAAAATATTGATGTGATAAAAATATAAATAGAAATTATTTGACAAACTGCATTTTCCACGTGCTCACCTTAAACCTGATATATGTTCTAGTTCTAAGGCTTGAAAATTATTTTTCCCATCGGTAAGCGACAGTTTTAACATCCGTGGAGCTGCTTTAGATTCCTCATTTCCCTTGGGCGCAGAGACATTGCGTATTTTTTGTATTTGCAATACAATATTTCCCTGATTGATGTCTCCATTCCCACTACCAATTTCTCTCAAATCAAGCTGCAAGTAATTTTCAATTTTTGTTTTTAAATGCATCTATATTTCATAACTTTTATCACTGTACAGTATAGACTTTAAACTTATCTGCATGCAGAATTTATTAGCATGGTATACATACATCTAGCAATCGCTTTATTATCCTCTGTGTATCTACTATATTTCCAGAATCCGTTGCTATGTTATAACCGTGTTCAGACAGGTACCTAATAAACAAAATTAGATAATTACACATCATCAGAAATATTATACACACAGTCATAAATTATATTCAATCTTCAGTAAAAAAAAAAAAAAAAAAAAAAAAATAAGTACAGTCCACTCACCAACCCAACGCTTCCAAACTCTCCATATCTATGCCAAGCTCTCTCTTTGTTGAATAAAAATGCGCTACATTTCACTGGAGCAAAGCGATTTTCGTGAAGCTTTCGTTATTACGTGTTGTTGGTGATTTTGCAACACGTCGTGCGAAAACACTACGCGCACATACAAATATTTGGCAGTTGATAGATGTTTCAGACTGCCGAGTATCGCGAGATACGTTGAATGCGCGATTCGGTCGATTGGTTTTGCTTTCTTGTTCACGGATGAAGTATTATCGCGCAAGAGCACCGCGTCGTATTTGGCTGTTTTACTCGCGCAAACACGAAAACCGCACCTTAATGCTTTCCAAAACCTGAAAACACACTCGTCGCCATTTTCCACGTTTCGAACATACTCCTCGGTTCGGTTATTACTGAATCTAAAAATTTATAGTATACGTCACGTGGACCTATAGATTTCCAGTACTGCCACTAACGACAAACAAGAGGATAGACATCTACAGTATATGCTATTTTAAAGCCAGTTTGGCGAACCTTGTTCTGATTGGTCACGTTCTCAATCTAATTCCATTCCTAATTCATGATCTGATACAAGCTTAACACTAGACAACAAAACTAAATGCATACATAATTAGACCACATCCGTCAAATTGACGAACTTGATTGTCCAATGTTAAACATGTGAGAATGTGTGCTATATTTTTTAACCACACCAAATGCAGTAAATATTATACTGTATCTGACAGTCCGCAGTCTGTACAAAGTGGGACGGGAAAATATGCACACTATCAACTTAATTTTACAATGTAATGTATATTCTTTGGTGAATAAAGATAGAATTTAGAAAACATTTATAGTTGTTACTTTTATCCTTCTACAATTTCTACAACTTCCTAAAAGCGCTACAAAAATTTTCGAAAAAATATCAGGAGAACATAACTAGCAAGAAAGTGGCACAAGTTCCAAGTGGGCGGGGCAATAGGCGGGGTTTTCTTGGAATCGATTATCAATTCTTGGAATTGCCCCGCCCATTAGTCTTTGTGCTACCTCTTTGCTAGTTATGTTCTCCTGATACAATTTTTCAAAAATTTCCGAAAAATCCCGAAAAAT
>QVNW01002897.1:19418-37237 GCA_014825475.1 Pseudomyrmex flavicornis
AAATCCCGAAAAATCCTAGGAAAAAGTATCAGGAGCACGAAGTCTTTGTGCCACCTCTTTGCTAGTTATGTTCTCCTGATACAATTTTTTAAAAGTTTCCGAAAAATCTTGGAAAATTTTAGAAAAAAGTATCAGGAGAACATAACTAGTAAGGAAGTGGCACAAGTTCCAAGTGGGCGGGGCAATAGGGCGGGGTTTTCTTAGAATCGATTATCAATTCTTGGAATCGATTATCAATTCCAAGAATTCCAAGAAAACTCCTCCCATTGCCCCGCCCACTTAGAACTTGTGCCACTTCTTTGCTAGTTATGTTCTCCTGATACTTTTTCGACAATTTTTGAAATATTTTAGGGAATTTTTAAAGATTTTAAGGAGAAAAGCAGAAATAACAACTACGAACATTTTTTTACAAAATCTTTATTAAACAGAGAATACATTCTTATGAAAATTGAAGTATAGTGTGCATATTTTTCCGTCCCACTTTGCACAGACTGCGGACTGTCAGATGCAGTAATATTTTTTACTGTTTCTGGTGTGGTTAAAAATATGTGTGTATGTATATAAAGTAACGCGTGATTAATTAAAAATTCTTATAAGAATCACTTATGTTATAGCTCTATTATTCGTATTAAAATAATAGAACTAACTAAACACCAAGATAATTGTCAATTTGTAAAAGTTCTAAAAGTTGTGCGAAAAATTTCAAAGCTGCGCGTTTCTAAAATTCGAAGACGTATTTTTATTAAAAAAGTGTTGTAGCAATAATATATAATTATATAAAGACATTACAATAAGAGATTGACAAGAGAAAGTTCTCCAGACAAAACTGCTTTCGAATAAATCGCGATGCAATAAATACTGAATGGTCTAAGAAAATCTTTGTAATTATACAAACGATTGGCAATGTTCGTTAATTATTCTAATCTGTTTTTGATTCTGTAAATATATAATTGCTCTTCTATTTTTTGTTTCGTTATTTTTTGCCCGAGCAATTACAGTTAGAGTTTAATTACATGGTCGCGTTTTCACGTTGCTTTCGGCAGTTCCAACTTGAGGCTGATGAAAAAGTTCTCGCGGTCCTCTCTGTAACGCGCTTTCAACAGAAATTCGCACGCGAACGAGTTCAAAGGAAACCTGTAATTTTGCGCGCATCTCTGACATTCCGTCAACCAGGTCGCTACGTCGAGAACGTGTTTTCTCCTCGAGTCCACGTTCTTCAATCTCTCCTCGTTCTCCGCGCGCATCTTCGACCTCAACACGATCATGTCCCAGCGTCGGAAGAATTTGCGCGCCAAATATCGCTGTCTGCACGTCAAACTGTCGCTTTTATTGTCAACGACAACGTTTTGACGCGTCGTAAACCTTAATCTGGCTAACGCTGCTGCGAGGATACGTCTAGCCAAACTAAACTGTTTCGGTTCGATTGATTTGGACTTGTCTTCCGAGCGAAGATCGTCGAAATTATCGCGAACAAGTGCGGAGTCGAAAGTTTCAGTAATATTTGCGGATGACTCTTTCTTTAGGTTGCAAATACAGTTCGATCGAACGTTCAACGAGTCATTCAATCCCAGAACTTGGATCAAGAAGTGACCGACGTACGGCATGCAAGGTGAATAATTGCACCTCGCTGCGGCCCAGGCTTTTTGATACTTCGGGCAACGTGAATTCTTGTAGATTTTGCATAATTTTTCCATTGCTTCGTATCTAAAATAGCGTTTTAACGTAGAGAAAGAGAAAGAGGCGAAAGAAGTAAAATTATCTGCCTAAATTATCATTCGATGATGCGAGTAGAAGATAAACCTGGTGGCGTGATGTGTTCGCAGGTAGGCCCAGCTTCTGCGAAGCCTGTAAATCGGCGGAGACTGCAGACCGGCCAGGATGGATCTGCACGATTGAAAATTGCCGAGCTCGAAGCACTTCTCGGCCGTGTTGATGAACCTCGCCATGATCCGGGTTCTCATGTCGAGCTGCTTGATCGCGAGGATCTCGCTGGCGGTCAGACAGGCGATCCGATGGCTGAAGGCGATCCACGCGCCGAGATTCGGCGCGTTCCGCGACGACTTCTGATGGATCAGCACCTCGATCTCGGTCGCGGGGATGCGAACGAAGAGATCGCGATCGATCATCGTCAGCTGCGTGGCCAGCGTGCTGCTGTTCAAGTCCCAGACGGTGATGCGAAGATTCATTCTCAGCAGCCGTCGCAGCTGCGCCGTTCCACGATCGACGTCCGCGTTCTCGCACGTCTTCTTGTCCCGCTTGCGAGCGCCGTTTATGGAGAGCACGCGTTCCAAGAGACTGCTGGATTTTTCGGTGATCGCGGTTTCAGAGTTGCCGCTCTCACCTGAGATCCGCGTCTTTCGTCTGCAGAAGAATTTTCTCTTCGACTGCTTCTCCTTCTGCTGAAAATCCCGCAGAGACGCCAAGTGGTGTCTCAGTTCTCTGTGTTTGATAAATTAAAATTAATTACAGAGATTGTTTAAATTTTAGAATTAAAATATACGAATTACACACGTGGATAATTTTAAAGACGGTTCTTTGCATCACCTGTAAGCAACCGCGGCTGCCTGGGGCCTGTACCAATATTCCGGCGTCCAGAAGAGTATCACCCGTCCTCTGGTGACGGTGCCGACGATGCTGGACCCGCCGGAGGTCAGAGCGGCGCAGGAAACGCTGGCCGTCAGCTGACGGCGCGACACCGGGAGCTTTAGCTCCACGTCCGCGGGTTGTCGGCGAATGTTCACCGCGCTCGGCGATCGCAGCGTCTGCACGGACTCGCGTTCGCCGGGCTGGACCGACCACGGTCCGAGCGCGTGAAGAAAATGCGCCGCCGACGTGAGCGCGTATCTGCGCAGATGTCTGCGACGACTCGTCGTCGAGGACTTGCGACGATTCTCCCAGACGGTTACTCCGCTCTCGAGCAACTCGCGGGGATCGAGGAAGCGGTGCGCGAACTCGGAAGCGCCGTAGCTCGAATCCTTGGGATAGGGGCCCAGAATCAACTCGGAGTCGCACTTCTCCGGCACGCCTAGACCGAACCGCGATATCTTCGACGTCGGCGACGCTTTTGATCCCTGGCGGCTTCCGTACTTCTTCTCCACGTGCTCTATGAACTCCTCCTCGGAGATCGTATTCTGATGTTCTGGAAATCGCAACGAGAAACTCGCATATTCGATCGACGATTTCGCAAGTTACTTAATTGAAAACCGCAACGTAACTTCGCGAGAGATTTAAGTTTTTTTTTTGTTTTTTTTTGTAATTAAGAAGATCAGAAACTTAAATTTTATTAATTTTGCACAAATCTATAATTCTCTTTCTAACCGCGGCATCGGCTGTGCCTTCTGAGATTGACGCCAACGGTCTCGTCCAGCTGACAGATGTTGCAGGGCGAACTTTTGTAACTCGCCGTGTAGTCGCGACGATACGCGTCGAGATGTCTTCTGAAGAGCACGTCGCACAGTCCGCCGGTGCGTTGCAATTTCGGCTGGCCGTCGTATTTCCGGCACGGCCAGCTGCGACAGGATTTCTTACGCGCGACGTACGACGGCGTGCGATCTTCCAGCTCGTACCTGACGTCCTGCAAACTTCCGCCGGCGAATCTCACCGGGACCGGCGTGTAACGGCCGTCCATCAACTCGTTGTAAGACGGACCGAGATAAAGATCCTTTTCGGTCCACGAAGGAGGAGCGACGTAATCGCCGGCGCCTCCGTAGTGTTTCCATATTCTGCGTGAATTTTACTTTGCAAGCGACGCGCACACGTTGTTTGAGCGAGCGCATTAAAATTTTACGTTTTATCAAACGCAAGTTAGTGTTTAATTCTTCGATCGGAAGCGCACCTGAGTATCGGTTTCCCGCGTCTCGCGTCGCGATGTATGCTTCTGATCTCGATTTCCGACGACAACAAATACAACGTGCTGCTGCTCGACGAACTAGCGGCCGTTGTTTCGGACAACGAGCTACCGTCCATTCGGCGGGCCAGCAATCCCCGCACCTGTTCGCACCAGATTCTCCATAAGATCTTACGGCGCGGACCGCCGAGCTCGTAATAATTAGCGCGACCGTCGATAAATCTAAAACAAAAACCGCGAATCTTTTTCTCTCTACAAGAAGAACGTCGTGTATTTGCGATATTTTTTTTTTACAGAAAAGAAAATAACATTTTTGTGAAAGAAGGTGAATTTTTTAATCACTCCTTTCGCCTCTCAAAGGAGTGTACCTTGCCTTTAGAGTCCTGCGACGTCGTCTCCTGAACACGCTGAGCGTCACGTACTCCAGAGGATACACGGACACGAGTTCGAAGCTCTCGATGCCGGCGTCGATACCGGGCGGGCAGAAGAAGCCGGGATTCGTTCGGAGAACGTCGGCGGCGACGATCAGCCTGGTCGGCGTGAGAGCCAGAGCGACCTGACGGAGTCCGCATCCGTTTCTGGTGGTCTCCGCGAACGGCGACTCGACCAGAATCGTCTCGGACGCGAACTCGCGATACTCCGACAGCAGCAATCTGCGTATCCTCTTGTTGCTCCGCGCGCGAGCATCGCGATCAACCGATCTCGTCTCGTCACGCATGCCACGCACGCCGAACGACTCTTCCCGCGCGGCGAAGAGGAGGATAACGATCAGGAGGATGATACCGCGACGCTCGAATCATCTATGAGAGTCTCTCTGTACACGACCGAAGGATTTTTCCAAAACTAGACAAGTTCTATCGCCTGCTAAGTTTCTAACCGCGTTGAAAAATTAAAATTCCTCCTCGGGGAACGAAACGTCAGAGAGAAAAACGCTGTCGCTTGTGCGCGACTTCTCGCGCAATACTTTGTGTAAAAGTGACGAGGGGCGGGGGGGGAGAGGAGAAAAAGCCCATGTGTACATACTTTTACATCACGTTTGTCGAAAGACAATAAAGGATTGAGGATTGGTTTTAGATCGTTGTTTTTATTTAAAAATTCAACGTCTCGTCGAATTTGTTTCTGTTATGATGATTCGTACATGGAGACGCAGTAAATTACATTCAAAGACTACGTGGTAAATACTGGTCGTAAAACCTCGTCTCGGTTAATAAGAAAACTCAGCTTCTCTCTTTCTTCGATTACAATATATATATAATATATATATATGTACGATATAATAAATAAGATTATATAAAAACATGTGTCAAAAAGAACCTCACCAATAAGGGAGAGCGCTTTTTTTATACGGTAGAAGATCGAAAAACGGTTGGAAAAATGGTTGGTAAAAACCGTTTCGGATGCAAAAATGTGCAAAAATGTACAAAATGTACGAAGGTACAAAAGGATCGTTCCTATGTATGTATATTTCCTTCGAATAAATTGGTCGCACTTTTTTTTTTAACGGCGTGTGTAATATATAATAAAGCGCGTTAACATCGTTTTCTTTTATCGACCGCTGTTCTCCGGATTTACTTTGATGGTCACTTTGTTGCCGAGGGCGGATGCGAGCTTCTCGACGTTGCTCTGGCATTGCCTGTTCGGCTCGGAATTCGTTGTATCGTTGCCGGACGTCGCCGCGTTATCCGAAATTGTCTTCGCGGGCGACAAATTGTCCTGAAACATAGAAGAAACAAATATCGCTCGCACATTGGTTGAAAAAGAGAGAACGCAAAGCTCGAGGTCTCCTTTTCTCGCTTTATCGAACACGTATCACCCCTCACTCACCTCTTCAGTCTTTTTTCGAAGATTCGATCTCTGTAGCGTCGCGGCGAGCTCGTTCTGGAGCCTGGACACGACCGGCCTGTTCGCCGTCTCGTCGGCGACGCCGTTTTTCTCACGACCCGACTGCTGCGACAAGAATTCCAACCGGGACGGTTGCTTAGTTTCGCTCTCGTACGTCCCGATTCTCACGGCTATCTTGCCGGACGGGGATCTCGTCGACGATTGAGCGCTGTTTGTTGGCGACGAGGGCGAGGTTCTGGTGAGCTCGGCGACCGGGCTGGTCGCGGCGTCCTTGCCGCTGGCGACTTTGTTTCCGATGTGACGCGGACTTCCGTTCGACGGGCTCGTCACCGGGAAGTACGTAGGCGGCGGCTTCGGCACCGTGCTCGGCGTCTCCTTCAACTTGAACGACTCGATGCTCTGCATCTCCACCGAGTCGTCGCTACCTCGGTGTTTCGATGGTAGCGGAAGCGGGGGAGGAGCCGGCGGTGTCACCGTAGAACCCGTCGTCGCCGCTGCCGAGGTCTCGTTGAGCGTTCTCTTTCCTTGTTCCTGAAATTAAAACAGGTTTCACAATAACTGAAGTGCGTATATTGCTTGAAAACTTACACTGTAAAAAAATAATGAGAAAGTTTTAATTTTTTTAATGCTTGAAAATGCGAGAATTGCTACAGAATTTGTGTAGCAAACACATTGGATAAGAAGAATGTAAAATTTTAATTTTAAAACATACAAAGAAGAGTTATTTTTAAAATAAGATTTCTCTCTTGACGTGTTTATTGATTACACAAAGAGAAAATATTATTTGCACACTGATTTATCAGCGCGATAAATTCACTAAAAACACACACGTGTCTCAAGTCTTAAATTAAATGCTAAAAAAAGCAACGCTAAATTAACACATTTTATATTAATTACTAACATTGTATGGAGTGATCGTGACCAGTGCTTGTTTCTTCTTCGTGTCGCTCGTGTTATTCATTTTTAAATTACTATTCACTTCGTACACACTTTACAATTATACGTATATAAAAAAAATACTCTTTGAGTACAATTTACGTCATAATATCTGACTCCTCATCTTTTCCTCTCTGCGAGTTTGATTCCTTGCGTATCCACACTCTCTCTATCTTTTTTCCACGCACTTTTTATAGTCAACTGACGTCGCGCAGTTACACATTATCCTCCTGTTAATGTCTATTTTAAATCTACACGCGCGCAACTATAGCGCACGAAGAATAATCAATGTGAAAACAGAATCTTTAGTCTTGCACATCCGCAGAAACAGAACATAATACTCAAACGACCTTCTCTGGCAGTTTTTCTTACAGTAAGAGAGAGAGAGAGAGAGACAGAAAAAAGATGACTCGTGTCTATTCGTTAATGATTTAAAACATGTCCGACTTTTTAACTTCTCGTAAAAAAAATTGTAACGAAAAATTTTTTCTCTCCCTATGACAGGTCTGAAGTTGTTTTACTTGCAACCTTGGTTTCCTTGTTCAAATTACGATTATCGCACGACTTTGCGGCGTTCTCGGCTGCACGGTGACAGGCGACTGAAGAAAAACACGCGGAGCGCAGGATGAGCACCGCGGCGGCGGTTCTTATGTAAGTCCTATTATTTTGCACGTCTCTGCGGGAATTCGTAAGAAACTGTCCGAAGCGGAGGAAAAAATTCGCCACGAGACGCTCGATCGCGACGACGACACCGTGTCGTGTTGCACCGCCGCGAACGACGTATCGACTAAAGTCGCGATCGTTGCCGATCGTCGTTGTCGTGTCGTTTGCGGCGATGAAAACCGCGAGTGCGTTCCGATAACGATAAGACGGTAATGAGCGGCGGCTTAATCAACGTTGTCTCAAATCGATGCTAATTGTTACTTTAATTAGGCAAAAAATCGACAAATTCGTCAGCGATCGCCTTATCGAAGCCAAAAATTCAAAAGTGACTTAAGAAGATATATTGAAAAGATAATTACATATGTCGTTTAATTAAGAAAAAAAAAACAGTGGCGTTAAAGCCGAATAAAAGCAAATCTGATACGCAAGACGATATTAATTATCCCGCGATGCTCATCGCGCGCGCAATCGTTTGTTATCGCGATTCGTCGCGTTTCAATAACACACACACACACACAAGATACCACCGATCCACATTTCCCTTCGCGATCGAACGCGAACGTGCGGCGATCGTCGCGTGGCTTGCGAGAAAACTGAAGCAGATCGCTCGGAATTATGTACGTGACTTTTTAAGACGCGAATCCGCTCTCGTTATCTCTCGTTTAAACAATACCGACGTGTGTCTTACGTGGTATACACACACGTATTGTAAAGCTGGCGTGTGTATCTTCGCGCAATACGCACGCAATTGTTGCACACGTTGCAAATTGCGCGCGCGTGCATACACACACGCATACACACAGACGATAACGTATTATATTCCGGAGTCCTCATAATTTCGTTCTCTTATCTGTTTACACCTTGCGGATCCTTGCTTACACGGTTGTGTAATTACGAGCGCGCGCTTACACGAGCCTCGTCTCAGTCACGCTTCGAAACGCGCTAAAATATCTTCGGAGAAACACGCGTTTGTGAAAAAAACTAAAATTCTATGCTATATTTTTTTTTTAATATATGTAAAAACACAAAGTAAAATTAAATATTTAGTTATTACTGTTTGGCTTGAAACAATGATTTCGTGCAGAGATAAAATTTATATATAAATTATATTAACTGTATGCTATTAACTGTATGTGTTAATGTTGTGCTTAAAACTAGATTTCAAATTTTATTAAAATTCTTATCATCTTTTTCACACGCGCGGTTTTTTGCATGTTCATGTAATTTTAGTTTTACTGTTTTGCGCGCGTCCTTCTCATTTCTGAATAAGACATTATCGTAATTAATTATGCAACACGTGCAAAGCGTGTTACGTCACTTATACTCGCAGATACCGCTTATCACTGAGTACAGTATATCAGACCGTCAAGTGAGACTATTGTTATACTTTTGCACGCGAAAGTTTTTGAAGTCTATGAGACAATTTTTGCAAACGATAAAGTTACGTTTCTTTTTTTTTTTTTTTTTTTTTTTTTTACAACTCGTTTGGTGCGCGCGTTTGAATTCTTCCATCAGCTGCAAGACACAATGTCAATTTTATCGCAACACGTTGTAAATCTCATTGACGAGTTTTCAACTCGTTATGACTGTATAATTAACAGTCGTTTTTTAAATAACTATTAATGTAAATTTATCGCACATATACACATAAATATTATACAATTGCAAATAACCGACCTTGTCGTGTGTGACTTTTTGTTCCTGCGATCTTAGAGCTTCGGGATTCTGCGGCTTGCGGTTGTCCGTAGGTTTTTCCTTCAGAGCTTCTGCTTTGTTCATTCTCTGCGCGAAGGTAAGAAACAATACGTGACACGTGATTAATAAGAGTATTACCACACGCGAACTATATAGATGCGACTGTGTAGTCACACGAGAAATACGTTATTTTATACTAAAATAAATAAAATTAACAGAGAGATATATATTAAATAAACAATAATATGTGCGTTCTGTGAAACATATTTATCATAGGCATTTCTATGATAGTATAAATAAGATAAAACATAATCTGTTTTTTTTTTTTTTTATAACGGAAGATTATTAATTTTTACAGCGCGCAGATATCGCGATTATTTCTCGATAGCGCGCTTCAATTCATTGATGACGTTCATTATTTTCCGCAGAAAAGGATATACGTGTATCGCGTAGATAAAATTGAAGAATAAAAAAATTATTCACACACTCGAAAAGAAGAAAAAGACAAGATGGAAATTGCGATTGCGTGATATGTGATCGATAACAGGAGAAATTCGAATTTTTATCAGAGAACTGTTTGCGATCTTTTGACAAGAAATTTTCTTCAGATCGAGATTTTATTCTCGTTTTCTCATACAAATTACACAACTAAAAAAAAAAATAAATCCCGAAAGAAATTTTATAGAAGAGTAAAAAATGTAAAGAGAAGAGAACCTGCTGCGCCCGCCTCTGCAACTCCTGCGTGATGGCGGTGCTTAGATCTGTGCTGGCGATCGGCGACGTCCTGACGATGTCCTTGCGCGGTGTCGCGTACGCGGTCGTCGAAGTCTCGGTGGTCGTTTTGCTGGCGACGCTGCCGGAACCGCCGGTCGCCGATCCGTAGGACACGGTGGACGCCGGTTCGCAGGACGACGACGTCGACAGGGACGACGATGTCGAGGCGGAGTCTTTGCCGCAGGACGACTCGAGACTCGACTCGGTCTCCGTCGAACCGGTGCTGCCCATCGACATGGTGCTGCCCATTTGCATGCCCATGGCGTTCATGGGTTTCGTCTCTGTCAGCGAAAGATTGATTCACAATATTCAATTATTATATTTGATAATTAAATTCATGTTCCTCATAAAGATTCGAACTTCGCTCGAGACTATCAAAAAAATCGAGGAGAAGGATGTCGATAAAAATAGATGGTTGTGTCAAAATTACAACAAGGAAAATATTTTCACATTTACTTGCATAAGCAAAGTGCGCAAAGAGCCTTCGAGATTTAAGTTTCCAAGTGAATCGGAGAGGAGATATTTAGAAAACTTCTGTCGCGAACGAGAGGGACGCGATCGCGAGCAAGTCCGCATCGCGTCCGGTTATTATTCTAACGACGACAACGACGTTGCGAGAGAGAGAAAGAAAGAAGTCGTCAAACCTGCTGGCCATTTGTAAGGAAGCGGCGGCGGAGGCGCAGGTGGACAAACTGATTGATGCACCTCTACGGTTGTTATCGTTTTCCTCTCGGCCTCGCTCTGCCTCTGCATAAGCTGCAGCTCCGCCAATCGATTATCGACCGCTTGACCGTTCTCCTGTGGACGCAGAATTATTCAAGTATTTTTTTTGTTTTTTGTTTTTTTAATTCAGACGGGTTTTTTTACCTCGCGCGCTTTAACAAGTCTAGCAGCGCGTTTTGAGATGAGAAACGGCTCGATAACGTAAACAGGATTGCGAATCTTACTTTGGGGCCGTGGTACATGGGCAAGTCGTCCGCGGGTCCGTCGTAAATCACATCCAGCTGCCTCGACGCGTTATCGCGCCGATAAGCCAGTCGGCGATTTGCCTCGTCTCGCGGATTCGCGTCGAAATCGTGCACCTCGTAGTCAATTCTGGGCGCCACCGGATCGTAAAGCGGCTCGTTGTCGATGTCGTCTTCGTAATTGCCGCGCAGGTTGTAGTGATACTGCTCGCCCGGCGCGGGCCGATGATTCTGGTTCGAGCTCTGATTAACACGAATCACGGTCGTGTTATTTGGTTTTCGCGACCAATCCGCCTAGAAAACAGTTCGATTAAGCGACCGATGACCATTCGGAGCCGCACTCTGTCCGTTTTCCAACGTTGTCGTATATTTTAAACAAAGATATATTTTTTATCGAGAATAAAAATCACTGAAAATGTTACGAAAAATCCACTACTCATATTACGCAAATAAAACTTGAATATTTTAAAGTGAAATTTAATTTGCATGAATTTTCCGGAAGCAAAATGCAACACAAGAGTAACATAAAAAAATAATTATGTAAAATACAGTGAAAATGATTTCCGATATTGATTTTATCGCAGAACTTGTACATACGCATTATATTTATATTTATGTTGCAATCAATATCTGTTGCATATTTAATATTAATTCTTTACCTGGTCCACGTGTGTCCACTCCGAGGACGAGCTGCAGCTGCTGGTCGACAAGGCGAGGGGACAGCATATTCTGTGAACGAACGTATCGATCCGGAAATGAATCGGGGATTTGTTTATGAACAAATTATTACGTGTGTTCGCGAGGCGATATTACGCAAGCGATGTGATTTCTCGCGAGAACGGAATTCGCGCATTCCTGCACGAAGGGGGCACGAAGGGAACGAGGAACAGGATGAATGTTTACGTAGCGGCAAGGAATTCTCTCTATATACGATCGTTATCGCCGAGTGTCCTATTAATGGACCAACTTTCTCCCGCGGTGTAAATTCATTGATGGCACCCGATAACAATCGACAGAGAGAGAGAGAAAGAGAAAGAGAAAAGATACTTACGCTTGTAAGTATACACGGACAACGAGTTTGTTGCGCGGATATTATCGGTTGTTTCGTGCGCGACGTACAAAACCGATTCGAGTGACGATAACCGGCATATTGCGATCGGCATAGCGTTCCGAAAAATTTTCACATACAATCGGCGCGATCGCTACGTCTAATTAACATCTCACGTCCTTTAGTTCCACGTTTCAAGATAATTGCGCTCGCGAGTAACGCGACATTTTCGCTTTGAATTTCAATTTTCGAAATTAGGTAGGTATCAAATCGTCAACTGACCTGCCGTTTCTGTTGTTGCAGGCGTCATCGCGCGGATATCGCTGATGCGTTCTGCAGTCGTGGTGTTGATGCTGCGGCGATGATGACGACGAGTTGTTCTGATGCTGGGGCGGCGGGCTCGCCGTCACCACGCTCGAGGTCTCGGAGTCGTAGCCGCTGGAGCCGCGCGTCCAAAGCGGCTCGGGACAGTCGTAAAGGTGATTGGGAGGCGTGGGCCGTTGCACCACCAGGTCGAGAATCGCCGAGCTGCGCATCACCTCGATCGCCCGTTCGAACGGCAGATCGGTGAGCCGCTGGCCGTTGCACCAGATTATCACGTCGCCGGCCTTTAAACCCGCCGCTCGCGCGGGACCGCCTTCCCTCGTGCCCTGAACGCATTGGTGTTTTTTGTTTTTTTTTTTTTTACAAAATGATTTTTAATCTCTTGAAATAAAATAAAGCGATCTAAGAATTTTGCAATCTCGAGTGACGTTCGGTCGCTTATTCGCGCGAACTTGTGTTCAATTACGGCGCTAAATTAAGGCTATTAACCTGAACGGTAAGACCGGGTACGATTCCTCTGCAAACGCCGCAACCGAGACGGCCTTTCTCGCCGACGAGGATGCGAATTCTGACTTCTGTGCTCGGTACGCCGCCTAAACCAGTTTCGTTGTACTGTAGCTGCTGCTGTTGCTGCTGCACCATGTGCCAGGTAACCGGATCATTCGGGTTGCTTTGCGAATCATAAAAGGATGTTTGTGATAACGAGAGAGGAGAACAAGTGTGCCGAGAAATCGAGAAGCGAAGGGAGAATTGCGCGCAGTTTGTTTGTTTTTTTTTTGTTTTTTTTTTTTTGCGCGCGCGCGATGTTTTAATTAAGTTTCGATATATACTTACTCCTTCACGGGTATCATCCCCACACCTGCAAATATAAATCGAGGGTCATAAATTCGTTGTTATCGGTAAACGAGATAGAGATTATTGCGTGTAGTACGCGCGCCGCGAATACGTGTTACCGTGTTATTAATTTTTGTTTTGTTTTGTTTTGTTTTTCTTTTTGTTTCCCCGCAATAGAGCGGAGCGTCCTACATTTTTACGCGCAGAACAAATGTGTGCACGTACATGCGCGATGGTGCAACACATATTTTACGAAACGAATGAGAGATCGAGACGAGAGATAGTTACTTCGAATTTTGAGCACCAGCACTTGCTGATTCTTCGCCAGCAGCGCGACCTCCTGATGCACGGCGTCCTCGACGGGATAACCGTTTACCCTCAAAATTTGGTCGCCCACCTGAAGACGATGAGAGCGAAAAAATATTAGTCGATTAGTATGCAAAAATTTAATTAAAAAGAGGGAGATCGACGACAAAATCTCTAAAAATCACTTGGGTTTTTAAACGTATTTTTTTATAATACCCTCAGTCCATTTCTGTGAGCCTCGCCACCCGGTTGAACGTCGCTGACGTAGAAACCGGCGGCGTATTCGCGCCCGCCGCGTAATGAGAATCCGAAGCCGGCGTTGCCACGACGTCTCAGACGCACGTTCCTGGTAACGCCGATGACGGCCATCCTGCCGCCTCCTGCCGGGTTCCCAGGACCTCCGCCGGTCGATGATCCCGTGCCGGCACTTGACGCGCTGGAGGAGCCACCCGACCTGTCGTAAAAAGTTCCCCGTTTAAATAACGTCATTTCGCGCTGCGAACTCGGGGCAAACAAAAAAGAAACAGAAGCGGACGAAGAACAGTTACACGAAAAGAAAATCAAAAAAATTCTAAAAAAAACGCAGAATTATTTATAAAACTCAATAAATTATTTTTAAAAAGCGAGTCGTCAAATTTTCAATTAGTGTTTCAGCGTTTGAGCGAAATATATTTTCTTTTTTCTTTATTCCTTTATCACGCAACGCGTTTTCAACGTACGCACGTTGTCGTTCTTACTTCACTCGTAAATATTTTGTTTAAAAATATTGTGTTGAATATTTCTCGCGGCGGTTTGCTTTTCGCGATTATATCCGCGCGAGCTGTAATATCGTCGCGGTCTTATTTCAACCTTCGCGAATAATTGTCTCGCGAGAGGAGGATCCTCATTTCCCTCTCCCTCCTCCCCCCCGTCCCCGTCCTCCTTCGCTTTGACGGGCGAACGAGCAAGGAGAGAAAGACGACTCCGGGGTATCTTTGTGTTCCGGACCGACCTTTTTCCATCTCGCTGTGAAATTAATGACCACACCTGGCGCACACCGCCGCCGCGGAGGAAGGAAGAATCCAGAAGCGGAGAGGAAGCGGAGTGCGAGAAATTTCGCGCGGAAAGAAGAGAAAAGGAGCGGACGCCGAAGATGAAGCGTTGAAACGCGGAGAACATCTCGCTAATGATCGCCGCGAGTCTCCGCAAGTATCTTTCCGTCGGGACACGCGAAAAGTACCTCCGCGAACAACGCTGCAGGACACGAGGACGCGACACGCGGCAAGAATGACAGTCATTAGCGAAAAAGAAAGAGAGAGAGAGAGAGACGCGGTGCTCTAGAATGACTCTGCCTCTATAGCCGAGACCTCGTCAAGTATCCCTTCTCTAGCGAGTGTCTTCGCAGAAGAGCGTCTCTATTTCTCTCGGAAACACTATATTCCAGCTACTCGAGAAAAAACTAGAGGAACTGATGTACTCCTACATACGGTATATTTGACAGGAGCACCAAGTTGTTTTTTGTCGGACGGGACGAGCGTGAGAAATTTTCTCTCTCTCTCTTTCTCTCTCTTGAGGAAATCGTCGCGCGCGTTCAGCAGATCTCGTGGGATAATAACGATTTTATTCCGCGACGGTCACATTCCGCAGAACGCGCGCGTATATTGCGCGATAATAAGAGCGTGGGAGATAACTTATGCTAAAACTATTTTAACGCCTCTCTTAATCGTCTCTCTTTTTTTTTTTTTTTACACAATATCTTCGTGCGAGAAAGCAGAAAGAAGCGGCAGCAGCTGTCAAATTGGCCGTTTCGTGCCGGAAGATTCTATTATTATGCAATTGCGAGAGATTCTCCTCCCCGTTCGTGAGAGGACAATGGCGGTTGATGCACGTGTTAATCGCGTGCGACAACGTGCGCGTCCATACGGAAAGACGTACCGTTACCGATATCACCGTTTGACGATCGAGAACCTCCCCGAAAGTGTTACGGCAAACGTAACAACGTATGTACGTCATTCCTCGCACACACACACATACACATACACGTTTTCCTCGCATCTGCGCTCACACCGGGTGACCCCGCCCGGGTGTCACGATCGCGATCCTGCTCGTGCTCGGTATCAATCCGATATTCCGCTCACGAATTATGTTAATTCCGGCAACGTGTCCGACGCGCGAACGAATTATTAACGGAAAAGATTTCGACAGAAGAGACCGAGGGAGAGAATTGCGCAATTGTTCTTCTATTTGACAACAACAAAATCATTTTTACATGTGATATTTTAAAAAATGTGACTTTTAAAAAAATTTATTTTTAATATTTTGGTGTGCGTAATATTCTGTGGCTTTCAAACGCGCAGTAAATTATTATTTATGTAGTTGCGTCGTAATTCTTTACACGTAGTTCCTCACATTTTTTTTTTTTTTTTTATTGTCCTCGCGAAAGTAAGTTATACAAGACTACATTTCTTTACTACTTTCCACGTCCGAATTCTGATCGTACACGTGTAAGCGCGATAATAACAGGATCCGAGAAATCATTGATTACGAATTCCATTCGCATCTTATGCTAATCGTATCGAGTCGAATCGGGTCGAGAGAGCCGGTTATGAGCGTGTTCGAGTACGAAAAATAATAATAACCTTATCGCATTTGTATCAAATATTGAATGTATAAGAAAAATAATAATTGAACGCTTAAATGTAATTTGTATTTAATATTATCAACTATTGTAATAACACAAAGCGATTTTTAAACTATTTAACTATCTCGTTATCGTACTCATTTTCCCATTTGAAGAACGTTCGCGCAATATTTATCGCTATTATAATTTGCTTGTGCATTATGCGATAGCGTGCGAGGGACGTGAGGAACGTCCAGCTCGCCGACAATGCGCGGAGAAAGTTGACGCAAGGCTGCAAGGAACACGGAAAGGCACGCCCTGAGAGACGCGAGTTCTTTCTCAAATGCTTCTCCGCGTCTCGCGTACGTTGCGAATGGCGGAAATATCTCTTTTAAATTAAATCAACGGTTTTAATATAAAAAAAAAAAAAAACAAACTGTGAAATTGAAAAAAAAGTTAATTTAATTAAAAGGATTTTAATAAGGTTGGATACCTACTTTGTATCGCTTTCACGACGGGAAAACTTTTAAGAGCCGCCGAGTTAATACTCGGCGAAGAGAGTCTCTGCTTGGAAAGTCTCGCTTCATTGTGTGTCCACTTTACGGATTAACTCCAGAAACGCCTTCGAGAGAGAAATACCGGCTCTCTCGAAGCGGCGTCTAACTTTAGAACTGGTAGCGGCAAGAACCCGAAGGTGACAAATTGTTACCGAGACGCGTTTAAGGTTTACACCGCCGGCGATTCGCCTTCTCTCCCGCGCGCGCAACCCACATTTCACAATCAGCTAAATACATACATACGTGTACAATCTCCCTACGTGCTGCATGTATTATTATTGAACAAGCACGCACGCGGAGAATCGGTAGCGAGATCGATCTTTAATTACGGCTCGTTGATGTCAAATCAAATAATAAACACGCACCGATAACTATGTGTGCGCGCGAAACTTCGCACTGTCATTTAATTAATTTTCATTTAACATCGATTTTCGCGTCGCGAAATTAGCAGGCGATACACAGGAATGTGGTTCCTGAAAGTCTTGGTTCTGAAAATTATTCGGTGCACCCTTCACCAGAACCGGAAGACAGGTTTTTTTTACAATGGACAATTACGAACAGATGTTCTACGTTTTCGAACTCGTTTTTTACTCGAAACAGACTACATTGTATTAAATAGTATAAAAAAACGAAAAAAAAAATGAATAGACTCTCATATTTCTAAGATCGATTTTCTTCTGTTCTGTTTATATGTTTCTGTTCTCCAAATAACTCTCCTCGTTCCCTTCGGTTACTACGATTGTTCGAGTCGTTGTGGAATTCACGCTTCGATGCTTCGCAACCGGAACTACTATAGAGCCGCGGACGGAACCGAGACACATGTTGCTGGTAGTACAGGGAACAAATTGCACGTTCGAATACAGGGTCGCTATTTTTTTCTCCGAGTGTGTCGCAGAAATGACACCACGAGACGTTGTTCCAGTTTCGCGATATATCGACTCGCGAAATTATCTACAGCTACACGTCACGAGCATTCTCCACTTACATTTACGTACGTTTCATCCCCAATGATGAGGCTATAATACGTGGCTGAATGACCGCGCGCGAATTGATCCGCTTTGTGTTCACCTCGATATATCGTTCTTCGCGATCGATGAACGCGCGCTCGCTCGCGATATCGCCCGTTTCCCCGAGAGTAAAATTCATTTTTCGTCACGGCCGAATTGCCGGTTTAAACTATGCGATCGAACAACTCTCGCGGGGAGGAAGAAAACCGAAGAAATCGGGCGTTTTCTTCACGCGCGACCGATCACGTTCCCCGGAGAATCCGCATTTCTGATTGAGATCGATTTATTTACGCCGGTCATTGATCCGCGAAGAGGTTTCGCGTTTTCGATCATCGACCCGCCTCAAGGTTTCCGTCGTCCGTGCAGTTTTATATATATATATATATATAAATAAAAAAAAAAAAAAAAAAAAAAAACAGGAT
>QVNW01002898.1:0-16629 GCA_014825475.1 Pseudomyrmex flavicornis
GCATGAGCAATGACTTTTGCGTTTGCCTCACATTTGTCGTGCTCTTTCGCCCGTCCTACATGTTGCAACATCAAAAAATGCCAGAACAGTCAGAGGGTTCTCCTTGTCAGCCGGGCCGAATTTTGCAGGAACGGTTCCTCAAGGGATGACATTCAGACGTGTTGCCTTGACTCGTCCCGAGCCGTCTTTCCGACATTTTGATGAGGTGGGATTTGGCCGGGAGCCAGCGCAAATGCCATTCTCTTTCGTTCTCCCTACCACATTCGATTCTCTTCATTCCTTTTACGTTCCGTTTCTTTTCGCGACGTGACCGCCACCCATCCCCGTACGTTGCTTCGATTTTCGTTTGCTCATAAATACATCCGACACAACATTAATAGAATAATATTTAATATCATCGAAATTTGCAACAAAATTAAGTGTATTTTCATTATCTTCCGTAAATAATGATCCAGCGTATTTGGCGGATTAGGCTGACAATCCCCAAAAAATCATTAGCACCGCGTCGAGGGAGTGGCACGCGTTGATCGTGGCAAAAGAGTAATAACTTATATTTCATCTCAAAGGACTCCCGCTGTTTTATTGCTGTTTAATAGCAAAAACAGACCTTTCTCACCGAGCTGACACGACGACTCGATTTGCAAACGGAAGGGGCGCGGCAACTCGCTTCGCGCGCCATGTTCCCGATATTGCGAAATAATTTTTCACCGCGCATTAGCATCTTGACACGTGTCGGCTCCATTTGTCAGTTCCTAACCCGTACGACTCTATCTGTGAAAAAACCCCTCGGAATATAATATGGTCGCGTGTACGTTGGGTAATACGAGCGCGGGAAGTGAAAGCCGATTGTCATAACGCGCGGCGCGAGCGATGTCGTGCTGTGTTTCACAAACACTCGCGCGTGTGCCGGTCGGAGCTGAGAGAGAGAGAGAGAGAGCCGTCACATGTGTGCGACCGCACACACAACTCCCCGTGAGCGGCTTTATAATGATCCCGTAGAAATTCATTAAAACTCATAATCAACGCCGGCGCATACTTGGCGTACGTTCGAAGCTGGCGAAATAATGTAATTTTAATGCCGCGCGGACCGCGTTCCGGCGGACCGCGCCGCGCGCGTCATGCACGTTTTATCCGGGAGTTGCTCCCAGCGGCGCCGCGCGCGGATGTGTGTGCGCCAGAGGGGAAATGCAAATTTCGTTCGCGCATTTTGTTTTGGAATTTAATGTAGTTAGGTGCAAAAACGGAGTTATATCAGAATGTCGTAATGCAACGCGTCACGCAGAGCCAATTTCGAGAATAATTCGCTCAGTTCTGACCGACGCACGGCCTGACGGATTTGAAACAAGCGTCATTTTGTATATTAATTATTCCGAGATCGAGAAATCGCCCGGAAATCATGTTTTTTGCATTTTATTACGTGGTTTTTCGTCGAAACATATTCCGTAATGTATATTCGATCGTTAATAGCTCAATGATATTGTCACGTTTGTACAAAGTGGAAATATTTTTTTTTTTTTTGCATTTTTCCGCAAAATCAACTTTTATTCCTGTCTACACGGCGCAAACACATGAATATTTCGCCGAGTACTCGACTAACTCTCTCGAAACTTAACGACCGTAAGTGCTTATCTAGCATGCTTGTATAGGAAGCTGAAAACACGTTGTCCACGAAGTAAACAAGATATAGGATAATAGAATATTAGAGAGTGTTTAGCTGGAAGTCACACTTCGCGCTTGGTAAGCACTTGCTTGCGTAAAATTCGAGAGAATAGGTTATATAATCAGAACCACATACGTAGACCGCCATCCACACGTTCTCTCTTGCACCGGGGTCAGCTTATTTAACTGTATGTTTTCGTCCGAAATGAAATAATGTAATTTTTGTGAGTACAGGACTAACAAATTGCTTTCATAGTTTCTTCATTTTAGTATCTTTTTTTTTTTTAATTATACGTGTAATCTAGACATTCTTCTTTGAACTTTATCATCAATTGTCATTACGCGATTTGAATGCTTACGCTGTAAAAAAAATCATCATCGTAAGCAACTTTCTTTAGTGTCACAAAGAACTCCGTGTAATACGAATATAGACACGACAATTGCACGCGCGTAAAGTCCTATTTCGCGTCGGCATATCGTTTATCCATGCGCACATGCACATACACACACACAAACACATGCGCGCGCGTTCCGAGCAGCAGAGCAAAGGGTTAATTGTTTCGCGCGGGGATTTGCGGCGCGTCAAAGAACACATCGTGCACCGCGGCGACGTGTTCCCAAGTCCCGTCAGCGGATAATGATCTAAATCCCGGTCGAATCTGAAACCGGATCCCAATCTATCCTCGGTTCGCTGCACCAATGAAGCACCGTGCGCCATCGAGTGCGCCGAGGGGTCGTCCGGTCGGTCGCGCGCATCTCTCTCGATCGAGTGTCGTGGTGGGAATTACGAAGGGGACGATTACAGCGGATTTACGTGAATATATATATATATTCGACTGTGATAAAATGGCCGATGATTTGCGAGGTAAGTGCTGAGGCGTGCGAGCAAGAGACAATAATCTCCGAGTCACGTGGCACACGCGCGGTATATATATATATGTATATAAGATAGCGTTGAGATGAAATTTATTACTCGCGAACGCGAGACTGATTATAACCCGGACTGCACCGCCGTAACTTTGGCAGTTGTTGTTCTCGGGTACGATAGACGTTGTTGTTGAGGAACGAAAATGAATTTCTCAAAGTTCCTCATTCGACGTTCCAGATTATTGCGAAGATAATCACGCGGATTTCCTGCATATTGCAATTTTGTATATCCGACGTTATTCCATTCTGATTGTTATTCCAGTGCAAAAATTACGCAGACTTGGATATTATTTTTTTTAAGGATACGCGCGCGCGCCGGTACGCTTCTTACACATCACTCGCGGAAATTGATTGTCTCCTGAACACTCGCGGCACAGTAACATGCGCTCACACGAGATGCCCGCTCGCGAAACACATTAGATCGCGTAAGATAGGACACAATGGCTAATTAGGTATGCCAAATTGCTGACATTCCTGGGATGCAAATACCTTCGTTAGATAACACGGCGAACAAACTTGGCTGAGAACTTTGATGTCGAATCCGGCGGCGAGTGTACGCGCGCGTGCAAGAGAGAGAGAGAGAGAATTTCGTCCGCATCTCGCGCGCAGGCTCATTCGGTTACGTCAACAACATCATAACTCTTCCGGTGAGCGAGTGACAGTAACGATTTCGAGTAATCCCGGCGCATTTGGCTTTTATGAAAACAAATCAGCAACCGTTTCTGCTGTGCACCACACAGATGCGCGTTCAAAACAGTACTCCGCGCACTAAGCGTCTACAAAGCGCGTGTCATCATATTTTTTTGAAAAGGCCCGAGGCTTATGTAAACGCGTGTTTGAAGTGTCGTTTCATGTACACTAAAAAGATTCGGTTAGTCGAAATGTTGCCGCGCACCTTTGATCTTCAAAAAAATACTCTTTTTCACGTGTTTGCTCATCGCGCGCGCGACAGGCGGCGTATTTATCCAAGCTATCGCGCAATGAACTTTCCCGACTGTAACGATACTTGGTAATTTTCGCTATCGCGTCGCGCGATGATGTATAACGAGCAATTTTCTCTCTCTCTTTCTCTCTCTCTCTCTCTCTCTCTCTCTCTCCGATGATGTGACAGTGAAAATAATAAGTGCCGCGACATTCGCAACGCGACAGCGCAGAGAAGGGAACAAAATAATTAGATGTACAATAAAATCCACATTGTGAGAAACGCGTTGCCACAAAATACGCATTACAAAGTTTTGCAAGGTATCACGGATTTTGCGCGCGCGTTTGCCGGGGCGCGGAAATAACGCGTCGACGACGACGACGACGGGAGAGTAAAACTGTGAAATACTCGGGCACGTCTACTTTGTTGCGAGTTTATTCGCGTTACGTAATCACGACATATTATGTACGGCATTTGTAAGAGCCTGTTCGTAACGTAACATGCCGGGGATGCATGAACTTGGGGATTGCATTTGTCCATGGAGAAATGGACGTTTGCATCCGTGCGACGCGACGCGCTCCGCTGTTATAACGCGTTATACGGTGGCGATGCACCAAGCTGCGCGCGAAACCCGACCGTAATACAACGTAAAATATGGCAGGTCACCCGGTTCTCACGTCCTAATTACGAGCGGTATCGTCTGCTGTCCCAGTTAACGGATACGTCCATTCGGCAAATGAGAAATTAGTGAGCAATACTTATTTAATCACGTACAGTCAAAACGGTATATAGCTGCGCATAATTAATTGTTTCACTTCTGAAACGTGTTTAATTCCGCTCTCACAAAGTGAGCGACGTGCGCACATACGCGCAATCGTGAAAATGTTAACACACACGTCTGTGCGAAGGATTGCTTTCATTCTCTTTACACGTGCGCACATTTGTACGATTAAAATTCGTAACATTAACTTATATTTTACTGTCAATTGCAGCTTTCAAGTAGTTATACGAATATATTTAGCTTTGTAAAGGTAACGCTAAATTATTCCCTTTATCGTTATTCCTTCACGTTTTACATGTACATCTCGAATTTTCATCTCTACTTGTATATAGATAAATTGTATGTAAATTACATTAAAACACACGGACTTGAATTTTTCTTAGAACTTTTATACGTATGTGTTACTTGTACATATATTTTGTATATACCGACTCATCTCTTGTCGTTTGGATGCAGAAACCCGTAAAAACGAATGTGACGGGAGAGCGTAGGGACAGTGTTCACCATGGAAACGGGGACGCGGGTATAAGGAAGGGTGACCATAGGAAATGGCCCCCGACGTGGAAGTGGGTGTCGTACGACGCGACGTGGGGCGTGCCGCGCGCACACACGTATATAAAAGGGGGGTTTCGACAATTTTTTACAATTCGCTTCGCCGCGACATATGCCCCCTTAATTCTTGAGGATTAAGGAGGTATAAAGTTTTATAAGGATTTACGGCCGCCATGTACGTATACGTCGAAGCCTGCATTCATATACACGCGCCGCTAACTTTACACGTGGCGCGACGACGACGGTGCGCGCAATAAAAACGAGACGAGAGACCGCAAGTCTTTCATTGTTACCTCCTCCCTTCCCCCCTTCCGAGTTATATTTTATCCCTCGGCGAAAAAACAATAAAATAAAATGTTACCGAGAACGACGTTATTATAGACCGCCGTTATCAATCGGAAATGATACAGCGAAAAATGAATATTCGTGTAGTAAAACAACGCGCGATGCGAAGACGTTATATAAGCTGCGTTCACTTCGCGGTGTGCGACGTACATTCTGAACTTTTGCGCTCTTCAATTATAACCGCACAGCACGTTGTACGAAGATATTACTAATTCTCACGATATTAATGAGAATTACTTTAGTCAGAATATTCTCGCAGTTATCGTATTTTACAGATCGCGAATTTTACCGAGTCTTCACTGATTTCATAATCTTGTTCCAATTCTTCAGATTTGTTCATCTAGATATTTTCCGTTTTTCTAATAAGTAATGTAATTTTCACGTTGACGAGCATATAAGACTTTATTTCTTAGATTATAATATACGACGGCGTTGTATACTCAATTTAAACAGATTACCGCATGCACACTCGACTTGCAAAAACGGAAAAAGAAAGTCCTGCGCGACGGCGATGTGGTTGGAGCCAAGTTCTCTCTTTCCCTAAGCCCGTGCGCGATAAATGTCGGATTACTGGCTGCTAAATCGCAGCACGTATTACGCCTACACGGTGGCGCGTTGAGCGAAAGAACCGAACCGCGTAACCTTTAGCTAACATTCAGAAACGAAGAAAACAAAAACTTAGGCTAAGAATATATATATATGTGAAGAGAGAATACTCTTCTGTGCTGAGAGAAAGAGAGAGAAAGAGAGAGTGCACTATATCGGGAATTCTTTTATTTGACTTCGAATTAGCCGGCTCGATGCGGTTTAAGAATGGACGGTACGAAGTGCGGCTGGTTCCAGGTTCGTGCTTTGTTTAGAAATTGCACACTTGTACCGCTCGCGCACGCGCTTATTCCCCGCGTTACCGTAATTGGATCAGAGAGAATTACAGGGAAGCTCGCTTTTAGACCTCCCGAAGGCGGCAAAGCGTTGCACGGAATATATCCCGATGCGCGTTTGGTGAATGGCTCTGCCGTACTTACTTAATTCGAAATAGCGCTGATTTCAACTTTCAACATTTCCAAAGACCCGCCGATGGTTTTATCGGTAAGCAGATTTAATGTAGTCCATGCGTGCCATAACTATATTTATCTATCTATAATACATTGCAAATTGACTCTTTCTTGTAGGTAAACAAACTTAGAACTCTTGTTATTTATTACATAAACACGTGTGAATAGTTTACAAACACGAGTTTTTCTTACTCGGAAACTTTGTATAATAATTTTAATTTATTTAATATTTATTGTATATTTCGTACACTTCTTTTAAATTTATCTTTTCTATAAATTTAATACTTTTAATATTTATACGTGACGATCGCAAAATTTATATTTTTTAACATTCCTAGATTGTGTGTGTGTGTGTGTGAGAGAGAGAGAGAGAGAGAAAGAGAGAGAGTTGTTATTCCATATTTACAATATGTATGTCTTGTGTATATGACGCTTACGTCGATTACGCAAATGAAGCGAGAAATATACGTGCAATTACACGAGATTTAGTTTTCGATCGACGAACGTAGCGAGGTCAATGCGTGTGGCGGCGTTTGATAGCGAGGATTCAATATTCACACATCTCTCGACGTCTCTACGATAATGACTAGCGAGATAAATATATACCCGTGGGGCCTGGAGAGCGCATAAAATACGTAAAACTCAGGCGATGTGTAAAATATTGTGCTAAATATTCGCGGAGAGAAAGAGAGAAAGAGAGAGAGAAAGAAAGACATCCGCACTCGTACAAACTCTTGTATATGTGTGTGTATCTCGTGCACGTATAAAATATATGTGCGCGCGATCGTATATGTATGCGTGATATGCGCGTCCCAACGTAGACAACACCCTAAACCAGATATATACCGTCCGCTGTTGATTGAATGTGACTGTCGTGATGGAAGAAATTTTCGCGAGGTACGTCACACCAATACAAGCGCCAGCGGGATGAATATGAATGAAACGGGTTTCCGGTCTGGCTGAGCTCGAACCAGTTTTACATTTGCATCCGTATTTGTCGAACGCGAGGGGTGAGTAATAAAGGCAGTCTAATTTTCTCCTCTTTTTCGGTAGCTTTGCACGGTGCACACCCCCGCGATGTTTCGCTCGGTAGAGGCACACATTGACACAACGTAAAAAAAAAAAGAGACGCCTAGCAACAGTTTTTCGATCGTATGGTCGCTTGAGTACCACACACACGTACACACACACACACATACATAATGTGTGCACACACGAGTGTATTCCTATATTGTAATAAATTACGTCTTCGTACAACGCCCGTGTTTTCACGCGAGTATGTACATCGTGCAACGCGTCTGGTTACTACGTGATCGAACTCGTTCTAGCGCGTGGAATATGTGGCGTAAGAATCTTGTCCAAGATGATTGAAATTTTTCCTTGAAATTTTTTTTTTTTACATGTGCAATTAATGTTCGTTATTTATATACCAATATGTAGACGCTGTATATAATAAATTTTCATATTATGTGTAGAATATTAAAAGCCTGAGATAGCATTTAAAACATATGACCTCTAATAAAATATATAATACGTAAATTATATTGTAAAACTTTGCAAAGAAGTTAGCTGAATAATTAGACAGACATAGATTTCTTATGAATACCGGAATTATATTTTGTTTTCTTTGTTTTCTTTGTTATCAATCATGTATGATTAACGATGCGTTGTTTTACTTCGCTACTGTACTTTTCTCTTCGGTAATGCACTTAATGCAACTCGGTATTTGTTTCCAAACGCAGCGTACTTTGCCGCGCGCCCGGCAATCGATCGTTTTCCATTTCGATATCCTCTTACATGACACATGCCGCACACACGACAATATAAGCACGCGCGTGTATCTCTAACCGATATCTCTTCTGCGCCGTCGTTTAAAGTAACGCGTCCGTTTCAAAAGAATACCCGCTGATCTTTAGTGTTAAAATATCGTATTACGAGGGGCAGATGTTGGCCAGGAAATTCCACGAGCAGAGATCTCGGCGTGCGTAGCGGAATATAATTACCGGAGCGAGCAATCTGTACATGGTAAACGCGGTTTACGTGTAATCAAAGGGCATGTTACAGACATGTTACAACCAAACAACCGAGCTTAGACTTTCGTGAAAATGGCTGTTAAAAAATAGACTGCTGAGAAGACATCTTTCTATTTACACATAAAATTTACACGCAAAAATTCTAAATACAAATAAAAATCATTAAAATTTACATGTTTTAATTGTTTTAAGATTTCTCTCTTTTTCTCTGTCAGTTTTTTGTTCATATCAATATACATCTTACTAATACAAAATATATCATATTATTTATTCAAAAAAAATTCGAAAAAAATAAAAATTGAAAATATCTCAAATAAAATTGTTTCGTTATTTGACTAAAGCATTGTTTAAAATTCATAAAGGCCCATAAAATTGTTTCGTAAAATAATAATTTAAAGTGAAATTACATTGTCAAATAAAATCAAATGCATTAAATAATCATGTAATGTTACAAAGCTTGTAAAAATAAATAATACATTACATTTCATAAGATATGTTTGTACGCTTGCACACGTACACGCTACGCGGGAATATAAAATAGATAAAGGTGCGTAATAAAGTATGTTGTCAATTATCGTCACAAAATTAATAATTCCAAATTTTGGAAATAATTTGTTGATTTTGGAAAACAGAAAATAAATATTTTAGTATTTATCCGTAATGATCGTTGCCGAAGTAAACCCATTTATTTATTTATCTATTCTCGCTGATATTTGCGCGTTAACTCACAAAACTAACAGCTTCATATCGGCATCGTTCACATCGATCTTACGTTCTCACAACACAGTCTTTTTGCAATAATGTCCGGAAGTTCTCTCCACAATGTGAATCCCGTCAGACATCTGGAAAGATTGATAAAGCTGTGCAGCGAACGTACGGCCGGAGTGAAGTTAGTAACGAATTGGTAGACAATATATATATTAGAAGGGGAAAGGGAGAAGAGAGATGCACGTGCAGACTGATATATCCATCTTTTACGACAACGTTCAGATTCAATTTGCTTCTGAATATCAACCAACTCGTACTGCTTGGTTCGATCCGAACCCGAACTCGATATCTCTATTTGCCTCTCCCTCTTTCTGACTCTTTCTCTCTCTCTCTCTCTCGCGTCTTTTTCGAGCAACTTGGGTGCTCTGGTTTAGGATGCCGACCTCTATCGCGTTGTTGCAATATATTTCTGCAACTTAGAAATATTACATTGAAACTCGGGAATATCGATCGAAAACTTGAAGAATACGGAACAGCTAATATTTGCCTTTTGTCGTACTTATTTAGAGAATAGATGTATGCGTATCTATGGAAAAAAATAAAAAAACCTAAATATATATTATTTCCTCATATAACACATTTGTACAACGTTTCACTTAAGATGTGATTAATTTATAAAAAATACTTTTCTACTTCGGAAATGACAGAGGATTGTAATGATTCGAGCTTATGTTTAGGAGCTTATGTTGGCTGCTCGCTAGCGATTGCCGTGTTCGCTATTTGCCGGCACCTGCTTTCCGCGAATCGGTAAAATTCGGCAAGCCCGATTGTCAACGAACGATGTTTACCGGCAGTTCGTTCACGCAAAAAACACATGACCCGCAAGTAAATAAACGTGTACAGTCGTTGCTGTATTCTGGAAGATTCCTTACAGGATAACATTAAATGAGTACCTGTATCGCAAGAGTGTCAAGCGCGAGTTATGACATGAACAACGTATTCACATTTATATCCAAAAGTAACGCTCGGGGTTTATGTGTTGTTTTAATATGCGAAATTAATGATGATCGAAATGTAAGAAAGAAAGCCCGTTGACATCGAGTGTGTATAATTGAAACGTAGAAAAGCAGCAAGATAACCAGAGTGAATGTAAAATCTCGATTTAATGAAAAACTTACAGCGCGCACGACGCTGTAAAAAAAAAAGGGAGCTTTTTGTTCTATAACCACTTCGTTCTCTGTCGCCATCGTCGTAGCTCTCTCGCGACGGACTGTGAATGGCAGGTACATATCCCTCTATTCCATTTTACTCTTCGTCCGCTGAAAGCGGACCGCGGAAAATGGCTCATTAGTATTCAGGTGAAAAACGGACAGCCTGAATCGTTACATATACAGATTATTGACACCTGCCGACCGATCTTTAGCGCCGAAATTTCAATCTGCAGTTACAGTCAGAACGGGGGGAAAGGGGGAGGAGAACAAGAACATGGAACTAAATTCGTGTCGCGGATTTAGCCGTATACGTGGACATATTTTCCGTATAGCGCGTATATTTCGTCGCGATTTTGCATGCGTCACAAACCACCGAGAAGAGAAATATAATTTTACTCCATAGCCGGAGGGGTGAATCTGAAACAATCTCTGTCAAATGGATTCATAGCGTTGCCAGAGAAAATCGCACCGTTAACGAACGTCCGTGTGAGAAATTCTATAAACAACGCGATATAGACACGTTGTAGCTCGTCAATTATGCTAACGCGCGAACGTTCAAAAAGAACTTGGCTACGCGGAAAATCCCGCGTTTAACTCGCAAGCGCTACATATCGATTCTCTCGCTTATCTCCTTAACTTTGCAGTTACTCGCGCGCGCTGCGCTCTCCTCCCCTCGTTGCATTATCCAAAACAGATATGCGCCAAGGTCTCTCTCTCCCTCGTCGGTGCTGCGAAACCAACCACCCTATATACCGTCTTTTGCAATAACGATGCGCAATGGAACGATCAGCCGGCCGATCGGCACATATAACCCCTTGAAATTCCACGCTCCCTTCCTAATTTCGATTCCAGAGGGAGACGTTGACATTGACATACCCTCGCACATTATGTTCCCGTCCTGTTTTATTTAGGCGTGGCAGAGCATCGCGTGCACAGTGTGTAATATTACGCGGTGCCACGATCGAAATCTCCCTATTCGATTCGCGAACGTCGCGTCAGAACCTTATGTTAATAATCACTTTCAATTACCGTGCAGCGTAAATTAAAACTAATTTGATTGCGTGTTCCTAATAAGTTCGTAGTACCATTTTATGACGTACAATAACGCTTTACGAGTCAGCGATCTCGCGGCAACTTTGATCGAAAGCAATTAAAAAGAAGCGCTGTGGATATCGCGTGCGTTTATTAAGAAAAAAATCGCAAATGTGTAGATAACGCGCGTCTTGATTTTCTATTAAAAAGTTTTCACCTGCAAAATAATTTTAATTGAGACAGGAATTCTATAACCAGCTATCACAAACTATTATCGATTTATTTATTACGCAATTACTTGTGTGATAACAGAAGAGCACGTTAGTTTTTCTGACATGGCTTGAATTTGCAAAATTTCATTTAAACTTATATGTGTACGTGTACATATATTCTATATATTTCGCTGTATAATTTTAAAGCATTTATATACGTAAAGCGCCGGAATGCATTAATCAGCGACATTATCCGCTTCTCTGGCTTCATTTTCGCGAAACCATTTTATGATCGCATTTAGCGGCTCAAATTACTGCAGCTCCGTCGCGCGTAATCGTTGCCGACATCGCGCGATAACGTGACGGTTTAAAGAGTTCGATTAAAAATATAAACCAGCCGGCAGAGATAATTATCGGCGCAGGGATCGGTGACCCAGAAGCTGCGCTCGCGAGATATCGCCAAGATTTTTTCCGCAAATGAGCAGTCGCCGTTTGCTCTTTTTTTCTTTTTTCCCCCTTTCTTTCTTCTCTTCAAACTCTAACAACATCGTCGTATTTCTCTAAAAGAAGAGAGACCAGACCGGCGCGCACGCAATTTCTACGGCGTTTAACTGCTAAGCGCTTCGGCTCGCGGTTAGCAGCTCACGCATTTACGGATTGAGTGCAAGAGATGGGGAAAAGTAACGCGCGCCCATAGCGAGAGAGGGTAACAGATAGGATAAAGATAGCCGAGGAGAGACGGAGAAAGTGGTGCGGCAATCTACTTCGCTCCATTCAATCAGCCATCGATTTCTTCGATTTATTGGCCGGTTCGAGAGAAGACGTATGGACGGTGCGCCGTCGGCTGTCGTTACTTTGGTTTAGGGGATGACCGCCCATATTTTCATCCCTCAGCTCCTGCCCTCTCTTTCTCTCTGTCTCTCTTCTCTCCGTGCGGACCGCCATGAGTATGTATATATCTATACATATATAAAGATATCTTGCATTCGCGAACTGTCCGACCGGTTTTACGTGCGAAGCAACGACCGACTTTTCGAACCCACCGGAAACTCGCTGACGGCGGCCTTTCATCGCAGAGATTTCCCTCGCCTTTTCGTTTTTCTTCTCTCTTTTTTCTCTCCTTTTTTTCCCTCCCTCTTTTTTCTTCTTATCACGGAAGTTTTTAGAAAGTCAACGAGGCAGCGTATCGACTTGTGTGTGTGTGTGTGTGTGTGTGTGTGTGTGTCTACGCGCGCGCGCTACCGCCAATAGTTACCAGCCGGGAATTTCTCGAATCCGCGATGGGAAACGAAACGACACCGACTGCTCTACATAATGCAACTCGCACACGACACGTCCGTTTCCCGTGCGACTCGATTCGCTCGATAAGGTATCGACGAATAACGTTGCGTGACATGACAAGTCTCCCGGCAGCGGAATATATGGATGAGCTACGAAAATAGAATAAACGAAATTGCGCGTACATATCTAATGGGCGACATATGCTGTAGAAAAATTCGATTAATGAACGGAATATGTGTGCAAGCATTTTAATGGGATTAAATCGACATTATGTCTCTTAGTTTGACACTTGATTCTTTTTTATGAGATTATTATATAATTAAAATATGTGTATGTGTCCATTCTCTCTCTTTCTCTCTCTCGTATAATATGAAAATGATGCACAATGTGTCTTGACGTATGATTCGCTGAACGTTACTTATGCGTCTACATACAAATTCATATTGTGGCACTTCTCATGTAACAAAAGCTCATATATCTGCAAAAATATATCAGATCTCGAGGAAAGGTTTGAAATGATAGACATTTCCCTGAGCGTGAAAAATAAATGTTATTCGTATATTATCGGTAATTACATCAGAGATTAGCAATGTATTAATCAATTAATCCTATCGTAAATACATTTCGATACTTTGTAAACGTTAAATACTCATCCGGCCTTATAATGACTGTTCAATGCGTGAATGTAAATCTATTTATGAAAATTGCGAGGGCGACGTTTGCTCGGGACACGAATTGTAAATCGTAAAGTGTTACAAACGTGTTACATCGCGCAAACGTATGTACATACATGTATGTACGCGAGCGCGTTGATTTTACAAGAGGAAAATCAGCGCGAGAAAATCAAAAGGTTTCAATAATCGATAAATTCGCAAACAGCTTCGCTTCCGAATGATTTCAGGTCTTACGCGAAACGAGAGAGTAATGCATATCGCAGCGTTTATTCGCGCGCGCGCGCGCGATTACACTTACTTTGATCAGCGATACTTTGCAGCGGGAAAAAGCGCACAATTGTGATGTTATTAATTTGCAAAGATGGAGTACACAGTTAAAATAGCTTTATGAAAATAATATAATTCGATGAATTTTCACCAATTGATTTCGGATAATCGTTTTACATGGCCGATATTAAACCAAACATATCATATTCTTTAGAGAGAGGTGATGTTTTAAATAAAATACTATAACGGCATGAAATACAAACTGACGTATAAAAATATTTTTACATTATTTTATGCAGAGCGTAATCGCTCTGAGAGAGAAAACGCGTGTCTCAATAAATCATACGTTCTGATTGATGGAAATCAATAAAACGATGACCGAGCGAACATAAAAAAAAAAAAAAAAAAAAAAATATTGGATCGAGCTGTGCATTGTGCGACACGATAAAGGCATGAATATTTCGTCGACTACGCTACACTTTCGTGTGGATGTAATCTTTTTCCCGCGAAATTTTACGGCGCGCAAAAGAGAGAAAGGGAGAGAAAGAGAGCGACATGAATTAGAAGAAAAAGAGAATTCGGGAAATTCGTCAGAAAGAATTTTTTATCGTTCGCCATATTTTTCTCCCGAAACCGTTCAAAATCTTGATTTTTTTTTCTTTCTCTCTTTTTCTCGATTCTTTTCTTTCAACTTACACATTGCTGTGCTCGAGAATGAGAAAAAATAACTACAAAATACACATTGTGACAGTATTATACGTAAAGACGAATAGTATACTATTTAATAAAAGAAAACTCAACAGTCATTACACAGAATTATTTTTTCATTGAGAAACGAATTTTTAAACGAGCTGTATCGCGCACGAGACGACGACGACGACGACGACGACGACGACGAAGTCGCAAACTCGCAACACTTCTATCATTAAGAAGATTGTATAATCAGATAGTAACTTACTACACACCATGTTACCGCGAAGTATGCGGCGGACAGCAGATGATCAAGTATTTTTACTTGCAATCTCTTCTCGAGATGATCATTAATCTTCAAATTATATTACTGTATTGCGTAATGCTACTACTCGTCGCAACTTCTTCGAAGGACGATGCTTCTACATAATAACAGCAGAGTAATTAACTGTCGTGCAATTCCTTGGTTTTATATTGTATATAAAACCTCTATCAAATGTACATTTTCTTTTAATTTTTCTTGGCGGAATAAGAGACAATCTATTTTAATAAAAAGTAACAAAACATGTAACAAAAATACATATATATTTACATAATTGTAGAATTATTTAATATTCTATATATATAATTACATGAAACTTTTGGACAAACTGTATAGCGTTTCGAAAAATGAGAGAACATGAAGCTTATCTTTCAGTTAATTGAAACTACATTTTACTTTAACAGAAATTTAATTTAAAAAGTTTGATTGCTGAGATAGTTAATCTTGAAAATTAAAAAGTTGCGGTAAATGATATAGTTTCTCATGAAGACTCTCTTGAGAAAAGACTACTACTCGAAATCTGTCAAGAAATCTGTCATTAACAGACATAACAGATGTAACAGGCAGTGTACTTGTACATGATTAAAGCATAACTCGTCGCGTATCACAAAAGAGAGAGAGAGAGAGAGAGAGAGAGAGAGGGAAGGAGGAGAGGTCAGCGAACATCGATTTTTATGCGCACGAGAAACGGCAGGGTACAACGTGTGCGATATTAATGGACGCGCGGTTGCAAATGAAACGAAGCTATCGCGGCCCTCGTACGATAGGTGTGACAAATGGCGACCGGAGGAGGCGAAGGTGTGCACGGCGCAAAAAGAGTAAACGGCATGTTTGAGCGTTGGTGCCGACCAGACGCAAAATGACAACAAAAGTTTCTGCTCGCGCGTATAATTGCTTATACGGAATTATCCTAGAATTGCTGGAACTTGTTTATACAATAACTATTTCAATTGCGTGAATTAGATGTTATAAATTCATGTAATTTAATCTTGTATTTATACTTGTTTAAAAAAAAAGATTAAAATTATTATTTGATTCGCAAAATCCGCATTACTCCTGCACACAAACGAATAAAATTGTAAATGGAAGAACGGTGATATATATTCGATTACACGTACAAAACGTAAGTACAAAACCGCGGTCGCAATAAACATTAAATATAAACATATTTCGGGATAAAATTACATAAGTTCTCTCTTTGATAGTGAGCTTCATTCAAGATTTTAATTTATCCGCTCGGTTTTACGGAAAAGTCGAAAAAAAAAAAAAAAAACAAAGCACCGAGAGACAACTCGTCGATCAGAACATCGCTTTTCTTCCGCGGCACGAAGGAGTCAACACACCGACGAGCAGTATTAATGGATGTGCGGTTGCAAATGAAATGGGGAGGGCTATATCGCGGCGCGCCTTGCGACACGTGTGACAAACGAGGAGGGACCGGCGGTAAAGCGGGTGAGATGAAAAAAGAAGGTGCGTGCTGCGGCGCGCGCCAGCGATCCGAGTTGCAACTTTCGTGCAAAGAACACCGCCATATTGTTCTGCAGTCGACGAGGGGGACAGCCAGGCGACAGAAGCAACGCCGACACCACGTTTCCATGGAGTCGAGTGGCACGTAATCGTTTACATGGAATTTCACCTGGTTTGGCACAACGTGCTAACGAAGAAGAGAGACAAAGAAGAGTAAGGAGAGAGAAGAGAGACGCGACGACAGAACTGTTCGGAACTGTTCGCCGGATTAACTGGCACGAAGGACATGTGGAATTCGTTTGCGTTTTAATGAACATGCGATCCCTCCACTTAGAATGTTTGCCGTTTCTTCAACCGGCGATGACGTTCGTTCGCACAGAATTGCAGTACAGTTGTGACAGACTGAGAACTCGACGTTTCGATCTATACGAAGGCAATTGCCCGCTTGCGCGATTCATCGCGCGCTTTTTTTTTTTTTTTTTCGGTGGACT
>QVNW01002899.1:0-66017 GCA_014825475.1 Pseudomyrmex flavicornis
TTTTATCATAACAATAACGCTGAAATTTTAACGACTTTATAATATGTAGAAAGAACTTTAAAAATTGTTTGTAATCAGTGGAAATTTTTTTAAACATTTGTTTAATTTATCTTTTCATTAAAAATATAGTGGAATTTGTTTCGCAGCAAAATTACCAAGTGTGGTAGTTGTCGCAAATAGTCGTTGTCGACTTTGACCGAATATTTGTTGTATTTGTATTTGCCGTAGTAGGATTCGGCGTAGCAACTACAATTGTCAAGATCTGGAGTTTTCTTAATGACTATTATCTCGTCGGAATTAATACGCAGCTTTGGCGAGAGAGGTATCAGTCGGAAGTTGTGATAACTGCTCAAACTTTCGTTCGTGACAATTCGACGTCTAATGTCGAAGTTGACGTTACACCTGCCGACAGTAGACACAGACGTATCTTCGAACTTGTATTGTTTCGACATCTTTATATCGTGATCCTTGAAGGTCGCGCCGGGATGCAGCTGCTCGGCCACTACCACTCTCAGAATATTGAGATCGTACATGCTCGTTGTTTGAGAAACGATTATTTTCTCGATGCCCTTCTCGTTATAATGCAGCTCGAAGGGCGCGTCGCTGATGTTCTTTTGCCTATGTAGAATTTTGTTGTCCTCGTCATTCATGCTAAGTATGAAGCCGTTGACATATCGCAGACGGCAGCTTAGAGCTGTCTTTCTTCCCCTGGCGACAAAAATTCTTGAAATCGTTTTTTTTTTTATACGAATTACAATGGTTCTCAGATTTCTCTCAAAAATTTGTACGTTTTTTACTTTAATAAATATTCTAAAACAAAGCGAAAATTCTATTCAGACTTTCTAAGTTTATTTTTGAAAAACAAGAGAAATCTCAGTATTTTTTCAAATAATTATATATAGATAAAAATTCTAAAAAAAGTTGTATTAAAACCTCTTTGTATGTAATTCAGATATTTTTCTACTCTTTGTTCGAGAAGTTTCAAGGTTTTTTTTCTGAGAAAAAAAAAACAAACCAATTCCGAGAGAAATAAAATTTAAGGTTTAGAGAATATTTACCAAAACCTTGAACTGTCGGTCATCTTGGGAAGGCAGAACAAGCGGAAGAAAATTCTTGTGCCAAATATGCAACAATCGACGCACAATAGCGGCCTTCCCATGTACATGTTAACGCTGAATACGTACTCGGGTCCATATTCCCACACGCCATTCTCGACAGGAATGTGAACAGCTAAAAGAAATATCAGTAGTTATTAAAAGTAATGTCAGGAAAACAGATCAGAATTTTATATATGCTAATCGATACACAGCAATGCTCTGGTCTCGATCTATGATTATTTATCTATATAAAATGTACATATTGAAAAATATATAATCAAACACTAGATTATAAGTAAAACATATTTTACAGATATATAAAAATATATAAAGATATATAAAGACATGTATAAACTTCTAACATGAAACTTACCTAAAAACAGCGGTATGAACGTTTGAAGATACATGTTGCCCTCACCGTGTCGCCAAATCGTTTAGATTGAGACCTTAAACGGCTTATATAGCTTTTATACACTATACTATAGAACCATCCTATTAAGTAATTCATGAAATATCGCTATAAGTACTAAACGACCGCGTAGAAGAAAATATAGTACTGTTGTTTTTGAAACCACGTTCTGTGTTGAATTGAAATTATTTCCTACGGACAATGCTACACAACGTTGCATACACAACAATGCTGTCGACGAAAGTTGAATTTCGTTTTCAGCTTGCATCTGTAAAATTGTTCTGTAACGTTTTTTTTTGTTTCGTACATGTTATAAGGCATTATGTTTATAACATATAGAGATAAGAGAAAGACAGAGAGTATTAATTTTATAGTATTCATGACATTATGACACGATTTATAATGATATTTCTATTGCTGCTATGTAGAAATACTTATTCTTATATCGTCGTCTGCATTGTTGTTTTCGCCAGGAGTCATAATTATGAGCAATTTTTCCTATGCAGATCGAAAAACTTCTAAGATTACATACAAGTTATCAAGTGTAATAGTTGCTGCGAATAGTCGACGTAAGAATTATCAATTATCAAGATCTGGAATTTTCACGGTGTTGATTTCTTCATTTGTACTAATACTCAGTTTATACACCAGCGATACGACACATCTGATACTTCTTAAGATAGTTGTTCAAAATTAATATATGCCTGACGATCATGACGTTAAATTTGACGTTGCATTTGCCGGCGATAGGCATAAATGTAGCCTTGAACTCATATCGTTTCAACTCTCTAGTTCTAAAATAAGCACGATGTGAGCTCATATTGGTGAAGGTTGCACTGGGATGATAACCGTTCGGCCACTATCTATCTCAAGAGATCACACATGCCCATGTCGATTAGGAGACGACATCTTCTCGTTGTCCTTCTCGTTGTAATGCAGCTCGAAGAGAGCGTTGCTGATGTTCTTTAGTTTATTCAGAAAGTTGTTGACCTCGCTGTCACGTCATGTGTAACGTTGTTGACATATCGCAAGTGGCAGCTTAGAGTTATTTTCTTTCTTTCATTGATAAAAAGACATTTTTCATACAAATTGAAATAGTTGTCAGATTTCTCTTAAAAAGTTGAGAGGTTTTTAAAAGATTTTTTTCATATTTAATAATTTAGGAAACATTTTTTATCTAATGCTCGAACTGTCAGATCTCTTCGAGACACAGAACAAATAGAAAAAAAAATGTTAAATTTAAATATACTGTAATGGATGGCACAGTAGCAATCTTCTCTTGCTACTTGCCTAACATGTTAACACTGATATGTATTCAAGTCCATATTTCCACACACCATTCTCGACAAGAATGTGGACAGCTATTTAAAGTAACATCAAGATAACAGATTAGGATTTCCATGTAGCTGCTAACCTATGCAAAGCAATGCTGGCGTTGCAAACATTTGTCTATATAAAATATGTATATAGAGAGAGTAATATATACTATATGTATACAAAAATAAATTGTTTAAAATAGAGAAAAAAATATACAGAAAATATTTTGTATTGAAATTTTGTGTATATAAAAAGATATATTTTAAAAAGATAAAGTATATATAATTTTAAAAACTTTTAATCTAAGATATATATAATAAAAAAAAATATAATAAAATACAAAATTACAGTAGAATGTATTTTATAGATTTTGAAGCTACAAGAAGAACGGTTGAAGATACACTCTCATCCTGTCACGAAATCGTTTAGGTTTTAAGATCTTGTACTGCTTTTATAGCAATTATCTACTTTATACATTACCGGATCTTATTAAGTAATTTATGAAATACATTCTTCGAATACCGAATGACCGTGTGTAGAAAAAGATATAGCATTATTGTTTTTGAAACAATTTTCTGACGAATTAATTAAAAATTGTTTATATTTAAACAGTGCATGATAAACATTTGCATTTTATCAACAACATGCTGTCGACAAAATTATTTTGAATTTTGTTACGAGTTTCTAAATATTTGCAGAGGTATTCTGCAACTTTTTATCACATGTGTGTTGTACACGATAAGCACAACTTGGTAAACAATTGAGAAAAATCAAAGTTTTAATTTTTTAATCCTAAAGAAAAGTATGAAGATACATTATTTCGTACGTAAATTGAATTATTACATGATGAGACAAGTATAAGATAAAAGAAAAAAACAATTATTATTAAAATTATTTATTACAAATGTGATTTTAGAGTGTGATGTTTAACTTAGTCAATTTATTGCATAGTTATAAACGAATTTTGTATATTTCCACACTCTTTTTTACTTAAAAATGTAAGTAATGTTATTTCAATATTGTTTTTCGATTTCGTCAAAAACAGATAACAAGATAACGCCTTCTCTTCTTTTTGTAACAGCTGTTACCATCTAGCAATGAATAATTAAAATAGCCCATGATGTTTAAACAATGAGAAACTAGACAAGATTTAGCATTTGGTTTGGCATTATAAAAAATAATGCCAAAGAGTAAGTTTTATATATTTTTTGTTGAAGATTTTGTGGCGTTTTGGAGTTAGGACTTTTCTATCTTATGTTAACTGATTAAACTAGATAATGAAGAAAACAGTAGTTTTATGAAATGCTTTGTTTATTAATTGTTGCTAGTTCCACTCTATTTGATTAGGTATCTGATACCTAAGCGAGTTCTACAATTTGTTTATGAGATGTTTGCGTATCCGTCGCATAGATAACACACCGCACGCGACTTTCATATCGCTTTTCAATCGACGAAGTTGTTCGGTACGTCATTGTTGATGTTCAAATCGATCAATTCGCCTTGAAACACAGACGGGAGTTCGTCTTGCGCGGGTTCGACGCTCTCCAAACTGAGACGAATTCGTTGCTCGGACAAAAATATCTTGGATGCGTCATTAGCAGGTCTCACTTTTCCGTCTATCTCGGTGAATGTTTCGAATCGATCGCCGACCTGTATCTTGCTGAAGAATCTTCCCTGTAAAGAAAACAAAGAATTTTGTCACGTGTACACGTGTGGCGCAGAAAAATAAGAAAATTTATCTGCTTTTTCGGTTCAGCGAAACGCAATCGCAGATTGTTTTTCACCATTTTCAAGATTCCCGTCGCATAATCGAGATATCGCGGCGTATTGACGCATCCCATTCGGGACTTTTCGATGAGCACAGTCTCGCTGGGTCTCGCGTCTGTCATTGATAGCACTCGGGTCCAGTAACCAGTGGTGGCAATCCATTCGTTGTCTTTATCCTTGTCGTTCGATTGAGACTCTTTACGCTCGATTCTGTACCGCGTGGCGCAATCGCCCATCGAAGTGTTCTCACGGGCTATGAACTGTGACATGCTGATCTTGCGCTCATTGAGATCGACACCCACGCTCAGCTGATTGGCGATCTTCCTGACGATGGTGACGACCTGGATGGGGAACGGCGTCTCCATCAGCAGACTTTCCACGCCGCGCTCGTTAAATTTGATCGCGAACGTTTTCGCCGTCTCGATTTCTCGCGTCATGTTACGATCCATCAAGAGAGTGGACACCATCGTCGTGGAATTCTGCAAACGACAGAAAAGAATTTCCGAATCTTTCGGACGACATTTCACGGTGGAAGCTAGTCGCATGTTGGTAACGAGATCGTGGGTGTCTGTTTTTATTGCGTAATTCATCGTTAGATTGTACGTGTATTCCGGTCCGAACTTCCAGTCTTCCATATCGGCCTCGAAGACGAGCACGTTGACAGCTGAACAAAACAACAGGAAGTTCAATCAGATGCAATATTATAACACTGTTAGGTGTAGTTATCGTTAAAAAAAAAACAAAATTAATCTTGTAATTTTCCTAGAATTATAAGTAGTACACGTAAGATAAATAATTAGTTTGAATACATCTCCAACTTTGAGAATTTTGATAACTACCTTTTAGAGTAAAAAAAAAAAGAATTTAATCTCTACAATATTATTTCTTATTTAGATGTTTACAAGACAGAATTTTTTTTAAACTATTAATTCTAGTTTTTTTTTTTTTTTAACTATTAATATTTCAAAGTGACATACGCAAATGTTTTATTTATGATGCATAGACAATGTGTGTACGATTTCTGATTTAAGTGGATGAAAATCAGTTTCACCATCTCCGGTCAACTTGATAGATCGATTATTTTGTTGTAATCGACCGGTCGAATTGACCAATCGCAATTGACACTCCGGTCGATTAAAGTAATCGAAGATGTTGACTCTGAGTCTTGAATGAGATGCACATGGATTTAATTAAGACTCAGTTCTGTGCTCGTTTAAATGGTCGCTTACCGAGGAAAAACGGTATCAGAATGAAGTACATTTTGCGAAAGAGATGCACTTTGCTACGTGCTACACGTTATGCCTGCACTACTCCTCTCACACTCGCAAGCTCCTTTATATCGAGACCTACACGTAATTTAATACGTTTATGTTGAATGGAGCTTTGCGTGTGTGGTGAACCCCTGACGTGACGCATGTTACGTTACATATGACCCGCACAGTTCGTGTTGATAATATATATATATTACTTAAGAATAAGAGAGAGAGTATATGTACAGAAATAAAAACCATGAATCTCATAGATATATTTTAAACTAATCAAAGAAATAAGAATTTCTTAAGAGTCAAACGCTGGATGTATGTGCGAAATATATATTTTTTAAACATATCAATTAATACACATAGTAATTCAAAAGAGATGCAAATTAAGCATTTGATTATGACTTTTCAAATTTAAAATTTATTTTGGTTCAAATTATTATGTGTGATAATTTACACGTTTAAAATCCTTGTTTCTTGATTAGTTTGATATATAATAAGAGAACTTTTTTGTAAATATTTTAAATTTAATTTTTCTGGTAGTTGCAATTAGAGTTTTATACAGTGTTCGACGTAATTTTTGGAAAATGAAAAGTATGAAATTTGTTTGATAATTTTACATATGTAAAAAGAGATAAATTTTAGCCAAACATATAATATCCTTTTTAAAACGTTTTTCTTAATCATTCTTTATAGAAATAAATTGCTTATTGATATTTATTTTGATCATGATCAGTGATAAATTTCTGTGAAAAAAATAATAATGAAACAAACACATTATCCTTGACCATCATCTTTGAAAAGCTAGAAAAATAACGCAGATGACAAATTTCCGTGGAATGACGACACGCGTGACAAACATTTCCCGGAGACTCGTTAAGCGCGCTGCAGAGACCACTCGTTACGCACGAGCTTCAAATGAAATCAAATTAGTTCTCTACATCGAGTGAATTGTAACGAGGAACAATCGCTGACGTTGAAGCGCTCAGTGAGAGAGATACTATAATGATATAGAGAATTATGTCAATTTTCGAGTGTGTTGCTGCACTAGTTTTGTGACAAGCTTTTATTAGATTTTTTTTTTTTTTACATTTTTTTTGTACATGATAAATACATTCGGAAATGTGTATAATTTTCTATTTACAATTTTATATACACACATGTTTAGAATAAATTGTGTTTTCTTTATATTATTATTTTTTGGATTCCGCATCTTCCGAAATAGTATCGAGGTTGGAGAACGCGAACAGACTCGTCGAGGCCGGATTTTGAATCTCCGGCAGTGAGTTCCGAGCGAGATCGATTCGCTTCAATTTCAGGCTTATGTTCTGATGAGGACGCATAATCCGCGATTTGTTTGCCGTCTTCATCACGCCCTCAGATACCGTGTAGGACGCGAATTTGTCCTTGGAAATTGTAATGTGGCTCACAGAGGTAGTCTGAAACGAGAATTATAGAGAAGAATTTTATTCCAATTGAAAAATTATTTGTAAAAAAAAGATTTAAATTCAAGCGATCATTGATACTTTAACGTTTTTTTTTTTAAAGACTCCTATTCCGATAAAAGTGATTTATTTTATTGTAAATCAAATTCAGAAAGTGATCGAACGTTTATTCGGATTATCCTTCGCTTTGTACAGAGATTTAGATGAGGATTATCTTTTGATCTGATGACTTTTTGAGTTTTTCTCTTAACAGCTTGGGTTTTGACTAAGAATATATTTTTGTTTATTATTAGTTGCAATTAATTTTTATAATTTATCACAGCAACTCACCATGTCCATATAAAGATCCTTGTTGCCATGACTGTAATCCTCGTGATTGCCGAAAAAGTAAATTGTTCTACGCGGGCACTTCTTCGGATGCCGCACCTTCTCCACCCGCAATCTCTCTGTCACGGGTCGCATTAGCTCGTTAGTCAGCGACATGAATCCAATCTCGAAGTTCTCGCCCTCTTCGACGGAGTCGTCATCGTCGTCCGTCTCCTCGGAAGAACCACCGCGGATGACCTTAACGTCGACCTCGCAGTGACCCACCGTCGAATTTTCCATGATGGTGAATCTCTCGCGACGTTCCTGCACGTCGAAGCCGATGTTCAACTGGCTGACTATCACTTTGATCATGTCGAGCCTCCATCTGGGAATCGATCTGTGCACCACCAGATTCTCGACGCCTCTCGGATTGAATCGGATCTCGAACGGTTCCTCGCCCACGAATTTGTATCTTGTGGGCACGAAGTCGCGCGCGTTCGAACACCAGTCGTCCTTCGAATCGGGACGTTTAATCCGCGCGTTCTCGAAGCGGCAATTGAGAATGTCGTGACCCTTCGGTCGGCACTTGAGCTCGGTGGCGATCATCGCGCAGAAGTTGTCGTTGTCCTGGACGATGTTGGCCAAGGACATGTTGACGAGAACGTCATAGGTGCATTCCGGGCCGTATATCGCCCATTCGGCCTGACGATAGGGACCGTCGATGGCGATGTTCGCGGCTGTCGAGTGACAAGAGATAACGAGCGGAAGCATGAGATCAGAACAAATAATGGATCTAGTGGGTGTAAAATTAGCTGTCATACTATATATAGTATATCTTGTTAAATAAAATTCTTGTTAAATGAAACGAAAATTTTTTCCAGAATAGAAAATAGATATAATAATAATATTAATTGATTACCAGTTTTCGATAATTATTCGTATATATTTCAGCTCTTCATAAATAAATATATTATATTATAAATATAAATTACAGTTATATCATATTATAAATATAAGTATAATATATATTCTCTAAGCTGTCGGAGAAGCGCTTGTGTGTTAGCGATTTACTGATAAATATCAAAAACGTACCCAGAAAAAATGGCAGAATTGTCACCAACATCACTGATACCTTCTATGACGACTGATGCTTCTGTCTGCCATCCATCTTCTCTTTATATGACAGATAATTCGATTCATAAAAGTCTCCTTGAAAATAATTTTATTAAGTGCGATTTCCGTTTGGATTCTGTAGATATCTTCCGTATTGATTGTGATAACGTTGCCTTTGTACTTAGGATTACTTGATAATGGCGCAAACCGCAAGTGCCGGCAAGGTTTTAGACGTAATTGATCAATTTGCCATGTCTTTATGCCGCGGTCATTAACAATTATCGCGATATTTCTCGCACGCAACGCGTTTAGGAAAAATATACTTAATATTAGCATAATTTTACAGCAGTTTATATAATATTCTAAATAAATGAACAAAACAGGCCGATAAGAGATCCAAACATGGTTGATTGCGTGTTTTTTTAATTTTTTATTATTATAACTAGATTGCAAACTTTGATTTCGACTGCGAATTATGATGTTAAATTAAACCGTGATAGACAGATCTTAAAACAAAGCCGAAGTTCTTGTTAAAATGTCAAGCATGTTGTTAAATCAAGACCAAAGGAAGAAGTCAAATTAACGGCAACAATCATTATATAATTTTAATTACATCGTCACAGAAAAAAGATTTAAATCTATCTTCAGGATAGACCGTTTTTCTTGTCTTCGCCTCACTTAACATCGTGTATAAAGAATGATTTTTCTTTTCTCTATCCGCAATGTAGGCAGATCTGATTCGAAGTTTTAGCGCCGAGCGCCATTTCGATCTTTTCAACCGCCATCTATTGAAAATCTCCGCGGTTTTTAGTACATATGTCACGCATAAATATAGAACACCTACATGGTAAAGCAGTCTCACGTGAGATAAGTGTAATGACACAAATGTCAATTGATGCCCAGTAACGCATCTTGATGTTATCCACATTTTATAGTCTTATTCGGGCGAGAATTATAGGGTGAGTTTGGCCATCATTTTTGGGAGATAAGACAAAGACAAAGAAGAAGAAGAAAACTCTTTCCCGAGCTCTCCGAAAAACCACACGGAATTTCGTATCTTCTCTGCTGAGGTTAGGTTTTCGTTTTATTTCGTCACAACGGGGGCTGAACAATCCGTCATGTCCGTCTCTCAGATGGAAAGTATCCTTTAGATATACAATTAGTCATTTCAAGTTTTTGATTCTTCTTTGTAATAAATTTTATGTTTAAAACGAACTGTCAAAGTACTTTTAAACAAGTAGATACACTAATGATTGTCAGGTCATGGTCTCTCGACCACCAGTGTTTGCATGAATTCTTCTTTTTCAAGTTTCAAACATAGAAGTCCACACCGTGTAAATGTGAACTGCTTTCCTTAATAACGCAATGTAGAAAACTTATTTAATTTGAAGTTTGCTGTGAAGGAGTTAGAGAGAAATTCGAAGAAATGCGAGAAGGAGGAGAAAATAGAGAAAGCAAAGGTCAAGAAGGCAATACAAAAAGGTAACATGGAAGGCGCTCGCATTCACGCGGAGAATGCGATTCGGCAGAAGAACCAGGCCTTGAACTACCTCAGAATGAGCGCCAGGGTGGACGCCGTAGCAAGCAGAGTGCAAACTGCACTCACCACTCGCAAAGTCACCCAGTCCATGGCTGGTGTTGTCAAAGCCATGGATGCCGCCATGAAGTCGATGAATTTAGAAAAAATTTCCGGCCTTATGGACAAGTTTGAGAGCCAATTTGAAGACTTGGATGTGCAGAGTTCGTACATGGAGAACGCGATGTCGCAAACCACAACTACCAATGTACCTCAGAACGATGTGGATGCGTTGATGCAGCAAGTTGCAGATGAAGCTGGGTAAGAATGTTGATGAAGACAATGTTATGAAAATATGTTGCTGCACTTGTAAAAAATATTTCAAGAGAAAGTTTTATTATCTGTCTTTCTAATCTGAACTGATTTTATTTGTTCACAGACTGGAGTTAAACATGGAATTACCATCGGGTCAACTAGGCAGTATTGGTACTTCAGTGGCTGCAAGCCAGGAGCAGGACGAGCTGACACAAAGACTGGCACGACTTAGAGAGTAGTGCTAGGAGCTACTTTGATACACTTGTGATTCTTTCATATGTTCTATAAATTATGTAATATATATATATATGCTATAATATTATATAGTAAGAGCATTTTGGCATTGCACGCTTCATGTGCGTTTTCTAATCCACTAACTTTGAAATAGAGATGAAAAGAAAATCCTTACCTTTAAAAACATGGTACTTCGATATGTACCATGATTGTATAGCTATATAACGATGTTATTGAGATCACAAAATGTTTTAGGTAACAGAATAAGATAAGGTAATAGAACTTTCGCTTGCGTTATAAATTTCTAATCCTATAAGTGTTCTTACTTTCATCAACATTGAACCATAGAACATATATCTGCAAAATTTTTAGAATATATGCAATCTTAAGCTCGCGCAGTTCTGTTCTGAAGTCGAACAATTGATTTACAATCGAAACTATATACCTTAGAAATAAATGTAAAAAAATACACAGGGTTCCACAGGCTCAGGTGTGTGTTCTAGGGTTAATTAGAACGCATTATTAGTAATGAGTTAAAATCAATTGAGACCGTGGATCAAATCTTTCCGGGATTAACCGTTAGAGTACAGAACGCGACGCAGCTGAGCCGATGCTTATTCAAGCATTGTGGCCGGAACTTTCTATTCGGTCTTAAACTATTAGGTGATTACGCAATACATTGAGCATAATTTTTAATTGTTTGACTCCGCGTCCAATTCTATGAACTCCAATTATTATTACAGTTTTTACCGGAGCGGATATATTTGTCCACAATACTCTAACGGTTAAAAACCGCAAAATCGGTTCAAAAGTTCGATTAACTTTAACACATTACAATTGTGCAATCGAATTATCTTTTATATTAATTTGTTTTGCATATATTATTACAATCGTGCAAAACGCGCTGTGTAAAGATAATTTATATACACATTTGTATAAATTGAGAATAAAAATATTTGTTATTTACTAAATATTTTTAAATATTTAGTAAATATTTTGCGCATTTTTATAAGTGTCTCAAATGTCTGATCAACTTTGTCTCCTTATTAAAACTAAATAGAAGCAAACAAAATGTGTGAAACGTTTGAAAGTATATATAACAATTACATACAAAATCCCGCTTTGAGATAAATTATATAAATTCACTGAGACGAGAGACTAGGATTGATGGGTGAATTTTAAAATGATTGATTTCTTACGTAACTTGGTCGTCGCAACTGGTTTTGTCGTACCATCCTGGCACCAAGAAACCGAATCGTTATATCGATTATGTGCCTTTCGGTTTCGTACTCGAGAATAGCATATCTGTTCAATCAGAATATGTCATTCTCGAGCAATAGCTACAATAGCGATTAGCTTCGCGTGCGGTTTTTTAGAGAATGGTTGTTCACAAAAAATTTCAAGACGCTGATATAACTGAGAGATAATCATAAAAGCCTTTTCGAGGGCGACGTTCAGTTGGGAAAAAACAATAATAATTTGTTTCACTTTTTTATTGTTTCACTATACATTGTTTCATTATTTAATCCTTTCTATTCTATACAGCGTCTTTTACACTAGCAGTATGCACCGTAGATCTACACATGCAATAAATTATAACTTGTAAAAACAAGACAAAATATACTATCGTGCTTGTGTGCCACACAATGCAATTAACATACTCAATCACACTGAAGGCATTGCTAAACTGGTTTCCAACATAGTTGCTTATCAATACTTCTGCGTCGTAATTTTTATTTTGATGCCAGCCGCATTTTAATGAGGAAAAAATACGTCTTACGTACGTCATTAGTTGTAATGTGCTCTTTAATAATTATAATACACATAGTATCATATATATTAGAAATTTTCCAGTTAATAAATAAATATAACTATATTAATTTTACTTGTATGTAATTTATATAGTATTTAAATATCTTTATGTGTGTGTGTGCGCGATATATTCACATTGATCTCTATATTGAAGATTTGTTGTTTTTTTTTGAAGATTTTTTTTGTTTTTTTGAATAGACGTTTTGAATATCTGATGCGCAGTTATTTCAATGACATAGACGTAGACGCGATTCCAAACTTCAACCGCTTAATGTACCAATAAACGCACGTGCTAAATTAGCACGCGTATCGTATAGTTCTATTTTACATCGAGGTTTAGTAACACGACAGACGTATTGATAATACAAATGTTACACATAAGAAAAATAAACTTTTCTCGCGAATACATATACGGAGCTCTTTAATGACGGAAACGACTTGTTCTTTATACCGATTCTTTCTTGATTGAAATATATTATGCAAGCACAAGGCAGTGCCATTAGTACATTTTTTTTTTTTTTACTATTGTTAATTGTGCGTATTGGAATTCTACTAAGAATCAAGATTTTTCCATTACTTTGTATGTGTCTAATGTTAAATTAAATATTTATTTATTTACAGGAAATACACGAATAGATCGAACAATTACATATCATCTATCGCATCTTCAATTAATACGCGAAAGTAAATCAGCAACAGAATACGTTGGCGAAAATATTTGTCTAATGACTATCTAAAAGACAAAAGTATAAAAAATTACACGCATTTCTGTAAAAAAAAAAAAAAAAAGCATTTATTATGATCTAAAACGTCACTTTTTTGCAACCGATGGTTTTTTTTTGTAAGAAACGATTTTTTTGATAGCTCACGTTAATAGTAATTTCCGGTTTCATTTCAGTGATTCTTGACATTCATTCGATTTTCCGAAGACAACAAAGCACCGACGAGAGCCGCAACGCGATCGTGATTCTGCTTTATCACGCTAACGAGAATTATGGGCCTTGTTCGCGATGAAATTTATCACGCTTTGATGGTTCAAAGCCGGGAAAAACCTGGCTCTCGACATAATGCCGTAATGCCCGCAGCAACCGGAGAGTCCTGTAATCCTCATTTGGTCCGGCACTATCTGATCCCGTCACGGCCACGCCGTGAAGAGGAGCAAGCGTAAATATAATATTTTAATGCGTATGCGTAATTCTGTGTTTCCACGGACTGTTCTTTACGTGACAGAAACTCGTGAAAGCTCTCGCGACACGCACGGGATGCACAAAGAATGAGAGAACCTCATCTAATCGTTTTAGAGGAAATCTCATCTCGGCATTCCAAATGATTCAAGATGCGGTGACTGATAACATCCTACCTGATTACACCCATTGCCAATTATGCGTTCACGTTACGTGATAAAAATATCATTTTATAAAAATTTTAAAAGACATACACATATATGTATAAAAGTCTTTAAATATTATAAAAATTTTATAAATATAGTTTTCACATGTGTGAGAGAAACTTTTCTTCTTATTGTTAGTGGAAAATAATATTCCGACTTTAGAAAATATTTTAGTGTAATCTCTAAAAATTTCTTGTACTTAATCTTTAAAAGTGAATACTTTTTAATAATTTTCAAAATTATTAAATGAATAATAATTTAATAATTTAAAATTTAATAATTTTCAAAATTATTAAGTGAATAATTTTCAAAATTATATATCGAAGATGCATCTTGTTTGCTCTCGGATTGTCTCGTCGATCCGCCAACTAGAATTCCGATCAATTACGTTTAATTGGCGTATAAAATAAACGAGTTTTTAATCGGGAATAAGAGCACGTGTTCCACCGTGAAAAATTGAAGGGAGGCAAGAATATCTCTTCATCGCCTGCCAGAATCGATATGCCAGGATATCACTCGGGAAATTCGAGCATAAAAGATAATCAAATGGGGGAAAAGAAATATTCAAACGAGAAAAGTCGTACGAATGAAATACAACGGGAAAAATGTGTTCTGAGAAAAATTCTCTGCTGGAGGAAAATGTACCAATTTTTTTCCATCACTTTTGTATTCGCAGCGTCGTTAATTGTTCCCGCAATTATATCGTAATTATACTGTTATAGCGTCTCGTGCGAATGCTCGACAGAAACCACAAACTCGGCTCTACAATTGAATGTAGGTTTTTTCTTGCAATGTGTTTGGAGAATAACATTCCTACAATGCGTTTCTGATTTATCGAAACTGTAGAAAAAAAGAAGAATTTTCTTAAGAAAATTATACAAACATTATTAGCTACGATGATCTTACGAGAAAAAACTGTAATTCTCGAGATAACTTCAGTGCTAATACGTTCCATTTCTCCGTAAGATGAGATTCTTCAACTAAAACTGAAAGTGGAAATTTATCGCGTCATAAATAGTGTGAGCTTGACTTTACTATCTAGCTATTTTTTTCTACAGTTGCAAAAATTAACATTGCCATGAACTGTCAAGACAGCATCTGATTTTTGCACCGCCTTCGCTGTTTTTGTACATCGCTTATCTCTCAACGAGATGAATCGATGCGTAATATATTGAAAATGTAACAAACACACGGAAAGTTGCGGATTCCCAAAGGTCGGTCGCCGCGAGATATATTGCTTTTTAATTAATGTTTCTCGCCGGATGATTATTTCGAAGTCGCCGAATATATATCGCGCGTTATTTCGCACTTTCAATAACACGAAATGGAAATAAAACAAAAAGTCTTTTGTTTTTTCGAGCGGAAAGAAAGAACGCGGATTTATCGCGGCTTTAATTAAAACGTCATGCGATGCTATGCGATATCACGTTAAAACCACAATGAAACACCACGTAGATAAATATCTACGAGCGCTGGAAAAGCATGAAATTCATCGGCGACGCTGACCTTGCAAATTTTGCGCGCCTTGCTTTATTCAGAAAATCGACCGTTTGGCGATTCGGATGCGTGCTTGAAAAATGACGTCATTTATTGACACTCGACGATTAAATTCAGCGAATTAAAAATTATAAGACACTGAATAACCGCGCGAACGTAGAAGAATAGGTTTTGTCATTGGAGAGATGGATCAGTTTTCCTCGACAAAAAAAAAAAAAAGTCCAGCTTCTTTTTTTACGGAAACGTAATCTTGATCGTACCGCGTCGCGAAGAGAAACACGAATTTATGATAACTCGACCGCATCCTGCATTCATTAACACATGTCTCGCAAATATTAAATGATATGTATACTATATATAAAGTGACAAAATGAACGTGACTAAAAGAACGATGGGCTACCATGAAGTCATCAGCTCATTTCGAATGCGAGACACGCGTACTTCCCACACTTGTTGTGTAGTCCAGGAAAAGAATATAATTTATAAATAAAATATAATTTAAGAATGTTTTTCTAATGTTTACTTAATTTTCTATTAATTAAATTTGATTTTTGATATAATGAATAATCTCTCGTCGCGTTAACTAATTTCTTAAATGGTTCAATGTGTCTCTTCAATGTGTGTGTGTGTAAATGATTTTACACGTTTGATATCATAACATAAAAGTTTTAATTTTAAACGGTTAAAACACCGTACGTTAAATTCTATGATATGGCAAAGTTACAATTTTACGCTTCTCCATCATTCTTCACGTTTTCGATTAAAAACTATTGCTAAGTCTTGAACTATTATGCTAAGACTCTTTTATTTATAAGATATATTTATACTATATATTTATACTACTATTTATAAGATATAAGATTTAAATTTAAATCAGACTTAAATTTAAATTCTGTAATCGAATTCCCCGATTTACGGAATTTACGCGCATGAAACGAGCGGTCGAAAAACGCAGCTTTATCATCGATGATAAATTGCAAGTTTATTTTACTCGTAAAAACTTTTGGATTCGTCACAGACGCCGCTTTCGGGGAATGTCTTCTTATCCGACGTCGCGCGGTTTGTATACGTCGTCGGGAAGACTTTTGTGAGATATCGTGAATTCGATCGGGGAGGGAGGGAAGTTGTAGCAAGTTTCCCACATATGACTCGTCGGCCACGTAGTGGGGATTGCGGTTCAGCCGGGCGATTTATATACGAGAAGAAATTCCTGCTACAACCAGCACTTCAAGTTCGAACGGTGATATTGTACGATCGTATTGAATCTTCTGGTTCCCGTTAAATTATTGTCGGTGAAATCGTCGACTTTCTTATATCAAATTCACATCCTGCAACACACATTCGACAATCATGGTAAATGTATGCTCTTTCTCTTTTAATTTCTTCTTTTGTTCTGTCAATAGAATAATTTTATATAAAAGTTTGAACAACAAGTAGTGCAACATTGTTACAAACAAAACCTTTTAATTGAAAAATTTCTCCTCAAGATTTACACAACTGGTTCACGTTACTTTCACAAATTTGTGAAAGATAAATTAAAAAAATAAAAGTTTTCTCTCAGTTTGCATTCTTTAATCAACAGAAGACTCTCACGACTTCTTTGATTTCTCATCAGTCACAACTGTTAATCTTTACAGTTGAAGTACGCCGTGCTTTTCACCATTGCGTTCTGTCTGGTGCAGTCGCAGCGACCCTGGCACGCAGGCAGCAGCAATCGCCTGCCCCAGGTACTACCTCAGTACATCGACGAACGAATAGCAGCGGAACAGGCAGCGCAAGCAAACCAAGTCGGCCAAGCAGCACAAGCGGTTCCAGTAAACCAAGCGATTCCAGGTCAAACAATTCCAGCTGGCCAAGTGACTCCAACAAATCAAGTGGGCCAAGGATTCCAAGAAGCGCCAACAGTGAGCGCAGCTGGTGCTGTCGATCCGGGAGTCGGTAATCGACTCGGTGCAGCAGATGGTGCCGCAGCTTCAGCTGCACCGTCCACGACCACGATAAATCCGCAGGATCTGCCGATTGACGCTCACGGCGATGTCGATCTGGTGAACAGGATCCTTTCGTGGCCGAGGGAAAAATGGCCGTTCTGGTTCATCAACTGGCAGGCGATTCAGGCTCATCGCGGTGACGCGAACAACCCTGCCCAGCCGGCCGAGACGCAACCCAATGCGCGATCGTTCTTCGCTGGTTAAGAAAGAAAACGAAGAAATAGAAGAAGGGAGAGAACGAACAGAAATTCTACATCAAATACTACACATCGATAAGACTGTAAATTTAAGCATTTTTGTTTTAAGCGATTTCGTCGACATATTTATGGCCGCTGACGACAACGGTTATTTCCTAGTCAAAGTCATCTTCTTTGAAGAAATATCCACACAAGAAGGAGTGGTCTCTTCTACGTTTGATTATTCAGGATTATATTGTAAGCTTATCGACCCGGTTTCTCGATGATAGAGAGAAGTTACGTGTATGTATGGTCGAGGCGAATGGCCGTGTGATCGTGCGCGAATATAAAGTGTTTTTTTGCGATAGAAGTAATTGCTAAACTTGTTTTATACGAAAACAGAAAATGGGATTAGAAAAATTTCGATTAGCGAAAGAATAAGTTTTCAATTTGTTTTCAAAATATTCCAAACACTTACAGATTTTGAATAATTATAGTATAATTCTCATTGCCATGAGGTTCTTAAATTGTTTAATTATTTTTTACTTCATTAACTTTTATGTGTGTACCAAGTTAAAAAAAAAAAAACCAATTATTTTTTACAGTAAAATAAAATGCTGCTCTAGAAGACCGATTGTTTTTCATTACTCAAAATGTTGAGTAATCATCTAATGATAGCGTTATCGCATTTGTAAATAAACATGTTTGCGTGAATAAAAAAATTATATGATCGATCGACAATTACCGTAAATTGACTGGCATTTGTTTCATAACTCAACTCAATGAGTCACTACATAGTCTCTCAAAAAATAAATTCTTAACAAATTTGATCTGACTGTTGCTTATAAATGTTATTACCGAAAGACTCGAGCAAGTCGTTTAAAAAAAAAAAACAAAGAAAAGAAAATTGACGGGAAGAGAATAACGGCGACGCGATAGTGCGTAGTTTGCATTCAACGAGGAAATTTATCAATGAAATCATGCGTGTGAATGACACCGGAACAACGCTGTAGACGCGATCCACCTGCCGTGTAGAACAGTCGGCACGCCAATGAGCTGCGCGCAGCGCCGTACGTGACTCGCCGCGTCGCTATTGGCCGGCTGTTCTGCGCACGTTGTCACGCTCACGGCGGCTCGTGACGTCAGACAACAGCCGGCCAATACCGCCGCGCGAAATTCGCCAGTGCTCGTCGTGTACGCGCGTGCGACACGCGGTGGTGTTTGTGTGTGTGTGTATTCTCAGTGGCACGGAGGAGCCACGCGGAAACGACTTGCGGATCGACGGGGCCAGCATCGTCGGGATCGCGCGACGACGCCTCGCGGTAACAGGCATCGACGCGCAGATGTTAGTCGAAACTCGCGACTGAGACGCATCTCGTCGCGCGTGCAGCAACGATCTTGGACTCGGTGGATTTACAATACGGCCGAGGGGGATGAACACGAACGGAAGATAGAGAAGGCGAGACAAATGTGTCTAGTCGCGGCGTGACACGCACACACGCGGGCAAAGAACGACGAGAAGGAAAGAGAGGGAGGAGGAGGAGGAGGAGACGACGGGAGAGAAAGAGACAGAGAGAACATAGTTGATATAGCGTAGAGTGTATCGTCGCGCCGCACCTGACAGTCCACGCGGCCTCTCGCGAAACCCCCCCGTCGAAAACACTCTCGCCACGCTATATACAAAACGAGGACCGCGCCGTGTTTCACTCGGAACGCGAGCGCCATTGGCAATGTCGGGAAGTGACAGCCCAACATTCTTTCACGGCCAGCCCTGGTCAAGCTGGATCGAAAGAATCGGACGAGACAAGCCGCTGAGTAAGTGCGCTCAATCTGTCCCATCGCGACGCCGCAAACCGCCCTCGGCGGCGACGGGCGTCGGTTGGGTATGCGTATCCTAACCTCACTTCGACGCTCCTTTGTCCGGCCGCGACGGTAGCGCGACACGCGCGCGCGCACGCGGGGCGGGAGGGAGACAATGTCGAAGGGGGTGTTGTGTATACGATGTATCGGAGAGGCACGGGGGGAAGGTTACACGCGCCGTGTGGATTTCTCTCCCCCGGCGTGTTCCTCCCGCGCCCCTCTGTCGCCGGCGCGCGGATATTTACGCGAATGATTTTCAGGATTGACAATTATGTAATGTGAACGAGCGTGTCTCTTCAAACGCTCGTTATCCCGTCCGGCCGAGAACAAAACAGTCGGCAGATAAATTTAATAAACACCTGTCTCTTTGTTAAAAAAAAAAAAAAAAAAAACGTTTCCTCTGATGAATTCTGTACTAGCAGTCCCTATTTATGCATGTATATAAATAAATAAAAAGAAACTAACATAATAAAACTCACTCTTACCTAAAAAGTTGTGTTCTTTATTTCTACATTTCTGTTCAAAAGTTGAGGCACACAAAAAATCAAGTTTTGAGATTAGAGTACACTTTTCCTGAAGCAGAGGTAAAATGTTCTTAAAAATTCTCTGAATATGTAAAGATGTATGTAATCATGGCAAATAATGTGTGTGATATAAATGTGTTTTAAATAAAATATATTAAAGTATAAAGTGAATCTCTACAATAGTATGCTGTTGTATGTGATTATAGCATATTATACATGTGCGTTATTCAATGTGTATCTTAAAATACACAACACATTATACATGGGAGATGATATGAAAAATAAAACTAAGGGATATATTTTGTGTGTGTTGACTGTAATAGTTTTGATAGCTATACAGATTGTGTTTATTTCAGGTGATGAAGAAACAGAAACTCAGCCCTCAACCTCAGTCACACGTCTTTCTGCAGAAGGTGCTCATCTAAGTTTACATTAAAATACTAATATCATACACATTTGTAATGATGTATTTATCAATGTAACACTGCATGTATCTTTCAGATATTGATCTATACGGTTTCTGTCCAGAAAGAGATACTTTTTATGGAGTTGTATGCGAAATATGCAATTCGATAGTGAAACCACAAGCCCTCATTCAGCACATGGGTATGTATATCATAGATGATTGCTACTATTGTAAAGAACAAATTGTGTTCTGAATGTTGAACATAATTATGTCATCTATAGACAGAGTTAATAGCTCCAAAGCATATAGCAAGAAGTTTTAATTAATTCAGTGAATGCAGATATGCAGCTGTAAACAGCTCTTGATTTCAAAGTTTAAAATTCTGATTGTTCCAAAATTCAAAGTCAAGACAATATATTCCAACCAATCTAAAGACAATATATGACAACATGTAAAATTTCTATTTATGGGATAATGTAATATCCCAATGTCAATGTGTTTATATATCAATCAAGTTCTTCTATACTTTAAGATTTAAATTTATTTTATTATTAAGATTAGTATCACGTTTTAGAGAGAACGTAGTTTTATAGAATTTTAAATTGTTAAACAAGTGAGCTCGCAGTTTATTAGCGACTTGTATACGTACATTGCAGGTATAAGACTTGTAAACACACACCTTCTTTTGCCACAGAGAGCCGTCATCCTTCCGGCACGGCTTTTCCACCTCCCTCGACCCCGACCACAAAACCGCCCGTAAAAACTCCTTACTGCAAGTTGTCCAAGTTGAAGAAAACTACTCAGTCACCAGCTCCTTCTTCATCTTCATCTACTTCTTCCTCTTCGATTCCCACTATTGCTGGTGCGAAGCTGAACCATACGACCGTCAAGCGTATCGCGGACCAAGCGAGTCTGACTGCAGGTGTCTCGGTGCCGATCTCCTCGTCACCCCGATCACCACTCGAGACCATCTCGGTACAGACAACATCTCCCAATGTGGCCGGACCTTCTAACGTCGTCGTCGTTGCGTCAACTAACACCGTTAACAGTCCGGGGAAAAGTCCTGGGCCGAGCAACAGCGGAAGTAGTAGCAGCAGCGGCGGTGGTAGCGGAAGTCAGCCTCGACGGAAGAGGCTTAAAACGGACAGATCGTTGCTCAAGGACCGCGAGTATGATCCCGATCGTCACTGCGGGGTCTGGAACGAGGAGACCGGCAAGCCCTGCACCAGGTCGCTCACATGCAAAGCGCACACGGTATCGCTACGCCGAACGGTCCTCGGGCGCAGCAAAACCTTCGACAAGCTTCTCGCGGAGCACCGTGCCGCGAAGGAGCAGCCGAATAGCGGCGGCAGCCGACAGACGACGAAGGTGACGGTCGCCGGCACGGTCACCGTCTCCTCGACTGCCGTCGCGTCCGGTCTAAACAATCCCCTTGCTCCCAATACTCCAGTATCCATCGCCGAGCCGGAAGCGCCAAGTTCGCCGCCCGTACTATCGCTGCCAGACACGTATCCATTACCAAAGCAGGTAAGAATACATTGTTCTTTTTTCCTCTCGGCAATTCTGTATCTTACAACTTTTTACACATTTATTATTATTATTATGATTTATATTTCTTGTCCTTAATTATCCTATCTCTGTGATATCTTCGGTGTGACTCTTGTTAATTTGCCACGCCGTATTGTCATTATAAAATCAGTCTCTTCTGCGCGAGCAACTCTCTGCGCGGCAAAGTAGAGATGAGACTTGCTGGCGCAGCGACGAAATGAAAGTTTTTTGGTTTGATCAATGTGTGATTAGGACAAACTTTCGTCAGTACAGTTTGTCACTTGCACTGAATATATTATTGCTTTCCAACGCATTTGTGGAAAATGCGGAAACGACAAATTTGTGGCTTTCTTATCGTACGTCGAAAATTAATGTGTAACCGTTCAATAAGTTTGAGACATTTGTGCATGACATTGTTGATATTCTCTCTTATTTTGTATATTTGCGCTTTGAAAAGAGAACTTTCATTTCTGTGTATCTACTGTTATAGCAGTAAAACTGAAAAGCTGAGAGTTGAAAAAAGTAGACATCCCAGTTTTTTTTTTTTTTTTTTTTATGAATTTGACGCAATTTTATATTTAACGATCACAGAGCTTCAAGCGTTGACATACGCTTTAATCGACATACGCTTGATAATGGTAACATATACTACAAAGTTTGTTTTAATGCTCATGTAAGGGCAAAGTGTATCTGAAACTTTATACTCTTGTATAAAGATAACGTATTCTCAGAATTCACATAAGTAAATCTCTCGCAATCAAAAATGACACTTGTGATTCTTCTGTTGGTTCAATACTATGCAATACACATTTTTTTTAAATAAGCGATAAGATATCAGAGTGTGACTTCAAAAAACGTAGATATAACATATCTAAATACTTGTTTTTACTTTTGATTTTGTTACTAGTTGCAAAAAGATAAGACGAAATATTTTCTGTATTTAATCATTATGTATATTCAAAAGAGTAAAAATAAAATTTTCGTAGAACCTTTTAGATAGGATATAAGAAAGACACATAGTGTTATCAACATAGAAAGAGAGAAAAAGAAAGAAAATTTAAAGAATTACACGATATTTCTGCTGACAAAAACATGGATCGATCGACCCAGTCAAGTCAGCGCCAAAACAGAGAGGGTGTCGGTTGATACTTGTTTTGTTTTTGTTATTGCAGGCTGTTGATTTTCTTTATCGGTGTCTGGCCCCGCATGGCTCCGCTAAACCTGTAAGGCATGGTTTCTTTTTGGCACTTAAACGCCACCTTCTCTTACGGACTCTACGATACTTATTCTACCGAATCGCCAACTTCTCTTTTTTAGACCAAACTCGAAGATGACTTCGTTAACGCAGATGACCTGCGGAATCTGGAGTCCACTTTGGTCAATTCTACCATTGTAACCAGCAACGCCTCGCAGCAGCAGACGAGCTCGATGATGACGCCAATATCGGTGATGCTGCCGTCGTTGTCACCGTTGCCAGGCAACAACAGCGAGGACTCAGGAGTTGCCACTTTGATACCAAGCACTACTACGACATCTGCGATGCCGGTGATACCGGCACCACTGCCAGCTACCTGCGTGCAACCTCCTACGGTAGTCACCACGGTGCTCGAGGGCGAGACACCAGTGGACATAGATACCGAAACAATGACTATGTACTCGCCAGTTTACGCCACTACAAAGGATACTAAGTCGCAGCTAGTGATGCAGATACAACGACCGAACAGTCATTCGTCGCAATCGCCCGTCTCGGTCAGGAGTTTCCAGCAGATGCAGGCTTCGATGCCGAGTCTGAATATGTTCGAACCTGTAGAGCAGCTGGAGCAACAGCACGCCAGTCAGATCAACGGCAAGAGGTTGAATCACGCCACGAGCCCGGTATTGTCGCGACAGAGAAAGCAGCACAAGTCGCAGCACGACATGTCATCGTCGTCGTCGTCGTCGTCTTCGTGTCTGTCACAGTCGCAGGACTTCTCTACGTCGATTCAGGTCGAGGCGACAACCACGTCGTCGCCGTATCCTCATTTCGCCGACATTTCCTGGTCAAACTGTCATCCGGAGCCATTGGCGGTCAGCCGATGGCTTCGCATCTCATCCACCCGTAAGCAGTACAACTTCAATATTCACTGACACAAGACCCCACCCACCCCGGGCTGAGGACGGTGCGCCGCGGGCGTCGTTTGTCTACCTCTTTTCCTTTGCGAGATCCTCTTCTCCGTCGTCGCCTATGTCGTTATCATCCTAGTCGTCGTCGCCGCCACAGTCGATGTCGCGTTTGCAGCCCGCCGAGGAGGGAAGGTTCTTGTTTTTACCGCCATCATTACGAAGTGAGTATTTCACGCACCGGGATCGATCGTTGAGGAATCCTGTTTGTTGACGCCCTATGGACGACAATTCTATCGAATCTCTAAACGCGCGACGTGGTCTTTCTTTGCTCTCTCGCGCGCAATATCGCGCAACGAGACGAGCCTTCAGCCTCCGATCACGAGTATCGTCGTGGGACGTTTTAAAGAAAGATTCTTGACCGATGACACCACGTGACAATCGCGTATCTGGACGTGTACCTGAACCCACGAAACTCCACGAGGTGGAATACAACGGGTTGACGTGTATCGCAACTCCCGTTTACTCGGCGAATTTGTAACGTAGGATAGGAAGATAAAAGATTTAAGATGGAATGAGAGAATGTGTGAGAATGAAGAGCGATTGAGAGCATTGTGATAAAACGAATGAATGACATTATCCGCGAGAGAAAGAGAGAGAGAGAGACATGTAAAATTTCCGCGCGCAACACACAGAATTTTCGCAGCACGTAGTTTACCGTTATGTGACTTATTACACACGCAACTTCTGACGCGTCGCGGAACATTCCTTCAGTCTCGCCCTTTTCTCGGCGACGCGCGTTATCAAATCTGCGAAAGCTGCGTCGAACGTGTTTTTTTGTTGCGTGATTTCTAGGTGCTCTTCAAAGATTAGGTGTTTGCGTTTTTTTTTTTTTTTTTTTTTTTTTTTTTTTTAAATCTTTTGGTAAATCCTTCGTATGTACCAAAAGCAATCAATAACGATAATATAACGTACGCTTAGTATATTCTAGTTCGTTCATGATTTTTACTTGTATAGTCGAAATTATACAATTAAGTCGCGATATCATGAACAGTCTTTTTTTTTTTTGTTATTCCGAAACGTATTGTCGCGGGGATTATTTTTTGGGGATTATTTTTTCTCTTTGAAGACTTGAGATTTTTTTCTTTCACACGAAACACATCCTTGCACATCGTTTGTTTAGGTTTTAAAGTCCAATTTGAACGTATCACGCCTCTTCGTAACTTATTAAGTACATACGTTTTGCCAGGCTTGGAAAAAACTTCGGTAAATGAATTCGTACGTATGCATACCTGTATGATGATTATTTTTTTTACAATATAATTGATTGAGTGCCGCCACGTGTGCGTCGCGTTGTTTCTTTTAAATTGTATATGAATTTTGTAAATAGACCGCAGATTATGTATATTAATACACACATACACCCTGTTTTATATTGTACATAAACAAAAAAGTGTTTAGCATCCGCTATACATATATATATATATATATATATATAGTATTTGCATAGAGAGAGAATTTCTATTTCCCTAGACAGACAGATGTTGATATGCAGAGTCTCAGATTTTACACACAACTGTCACACGTATAATGTATATATGCATGTATATACATATATATATATTTTTTTTATCGATCACGATCTCTCTTACTCCTTTTGCATATGTGTGTGTGTGTGTGTGTGTGTGTGTGTGTGTATTTGAACACGAAGCGCAATTTATTTAACGTTATTCGCTTCTTTCTTGTTTTTTTTTTTTTTTTTACCATAAGATCACGCAATGGAAGTGTAGCTCCAAATAATCTAGTTTCAAATTTATAGAAGTGGTTCATTTCAAATTGAATTTTTCGACACAGACTAGATCAGAGAGAGAGAGAGACAGAGTATACGATGTAAATATACGAATGAATCGAGTCTATCGAACGAATGGCGGTATATTACCTCGATACTGAAATTGAAGAGGCCAATGGATGACGATTCGATTTTTTCTTTTAACGCACTGACTAGACGAGATGTAATTTTATCGTTAAATTACTTTTTGTGTAAAACACGAAAATACAATGAATTTGACGTTTTGTGAAAAGAAACGTGGTCAATCCGCTTTCATCTATTTGCCCTTTCAATTAATAGACAGAGTCTGTATTACGCCTCCGTATAACAAACATTTACGTACAACAGCGTGCGATAAAAATCTACGTGGCACAAATAACACACCGATTAAAGCGTCGATAATAATGTAGTTTTTGTCAATTCGTGTAAACCGAACCAAAGCCCCCTCCCTTTCTAAAATGTGTTACGTCATTATATTCTTTAAAGAGTCAAGTCGACTCTTTATAAAAAAAAAAAAAAACAAATATGACACTTTTTACAAAAACGAACAAATTGCGATTTCGGTGTTTTTGTTTGCATCTTAAAGCAAAATTGCTAAGAGTTTTTGCTCTAAAATTATCTCCCTCGACTCGGAGCTATTTTATTCTTGGCGCTTTTGTTCACGGAACGGCGTTGTCGATCGAGTAAATCGTGCCACGCAGAATTTGTGCGCGCGTATCCAAACAGACGGATTAGTGAGCTACACGATCCCGCCACTGTAATCTACTCAAAACGATTATATTTATTTTTGTACGTACTCGTTGATTGATTTTGTATATCTCCGCGCGGCACTGCAGTTTCCCGGTTTGATTGTGACGAGAACAACGCGCGCAGGACTTCTTATCATATAGATTGTGATATTTAACTAATTGTCGATTAGTAAGATAATTGTAATGTGCGTTTTTATGTGTTCGACGACAGAAACGCGGCTCTTTCTGTTTCCCTTTTGACGACAGACGGCGCGTTTGTTTTATGTGCAAAGAAAAAAATTGCGCTTATTACTATTCTCGTTATTATAGAAAAAGAGACAAAGCAACGTACTAATCTTGTGTGAAAAGACGATTTCGTTTTGTTGTGCTCGCGTCTCAGCAGAAGCGGATTTCTTTCCTGTTAGCGAGCGAGAAAATTTAGCAAGAAAAAAACAAAACAAAAAAAAATTAGGAGAAAATAAAGTAGATCAAATTTGCGGTAATTGTAATAATGTATAATTGGAGAACGAAGAGGAAGAGAATTGTGCCGTTTTTGCATTCGATAAGAAAAGGGCGCTGAGAATGATTTCGTTACCGCGCCCGTATACATAGTAATAAAGCGATTCCTCACGTCGTCACTGATCCTCTCTCGGCTACCTGAAACCGTGATAATCTGTACATAAATCGTGTAAGCAATTAATTACCCACGTACCTAGCAACACACAAATATCGATTTAGCCGCATAACTGTGTGAAGAAACGTATAACGTATATATGTACCTATACATGTATCTGTGCGAACGTCAAAGAGGGTGGGTGAGGAGGGGAAGAGGAGAATCTAGATACTCGAGGCATTGAAACTCGAACTGCTTCGTGAAACGTCTCATCCACGTAATAAAGCTTAGCGCGCGCACGAAATATCTCGCATAGCGTCGCATTTTGTGTGTTTGAACAACGTGATTGTGTAACTTCTTCTCGGCCCTAAGCGCGATTTTTGTCTGAAAATCGCTCGAATGATGCGAGAATCGCGCTACGACCCAATCACGTTTGACGCTAAAAAAAATGCGGCTCTTCAGATTCCGAATCCTTAATTTTCACGCCACGATGTGAGACAAAAAAAAAAAAAAACAAGGCAGCTACAATCAAGTGCGTGATTGAAAATGCGAAACAATATGATAAATTACTCAGTTTTTGAAAAACTGTCTATATGTTGTATTCTACATGTGCATACCAGTTAGTGTTCATTGCTCAGTGCGAGGAAAAACGATCAATAAATTCCGAGCAGACTCGAGAAACGATGCGACACCAAGAACGAGCGCCGTTAAGAAACTCATACTTCTCCGTCTGGAAATGATTTTTGAGACACGATCACAAAGCCACGAAATTTTCCACTAACTATTCCGCAGAGCAATAATCTTAATACATTCGTGAGCGATGATATATTAGCAGCAATATAATAATTTCATTCATTACCAAGACGCACGTTGTTCCACGAGCTTTGATTGTTTTTTCGCGCAGTCGAAACTGGTGGTGCTGCGTCTATTATCGAAAACACTCGATGTTATAAACAGAACTAAAACAAAATTTATAAAAACAGAATTCACAGATCTAATTTTTTCACAAACAAATCAATTTCAAAAGTGCAATTCTATCGAACATAATGTTTTTTTTAGAGACAGAATTATTAAAATTACTCAAAAAACCGAAATTTCTTCATATTACTAGCGTGTAAAAAATAAAAAAATATCTAAATCTGAATTTTTAAATATCTGTGAATTCTTTTCATTTCTCACGTATTTTTTTTGTTTGTATTAAAAATACTTGTATTAAAAATTTTAATTTGCGCAAAAATGTCTGTATTTTTAAAAATACAGACAAGACACATTTTTTGCGTAAATTAAATTGTTTCGTTATATATATATAAGTTCCACTTTATTCCAAGAAGAGGAAACACATGCGAAAACGGTTGGTAAAAAAGAGAAAGACAATTGTTCATTTCTTCTTCCAAAAATTGACTCCCTCTTCATTAGCACACGCGATGTAAAAAAAATGTATAATATTTTAATTATTCTCATTTGCGTGAAACTGGTGCGATGGATTGATACACGGTAAATTAATTAGAAGACTGAATACATCGAAACTGAGTGGGGAGGATGAGCGAAAAAAAGGGATTCACTGATGATTTAAATCGTCGATGATTTTAGCAAAGTTTTTTTCGTACATAAATGTTTTTGTATTAACTCGTAGATATGATGTTTACTTGATTTTTTGACGTATCGGTGGTTCTATTATTGCTTTATCATGTTGAAACGTATGCACGTTACCGTCGTAGATACAAAGAGAGAGAGAGAGAGAGAGAAAGAGAAAAAGCAATGATTTATGCATCTCTTTGACGTTGTAATTTTACGTAGACGAAACTAAAATCAGGATTACTCTGAGGTTTTTCGCAAAACAAGATATTTTGTGGCGCATTTAATTTAAATATATGTTTTATATTTATTTGTAAACCGATCTCTCATTTTATTTGTCCGTTTACCTTTTCACCCAATTTTACACAATTTATTTATTTATTTATTTTTTTAAGTCCACGTGTGCATGCGCTGGTAGATATGTATAAGCGAGTTATTTTGTGCGAAAAAACTAGAGAAATGTCACGGATGAGCTTGAGATTTGCATGCATACTATGCTTATTGTCACATATCACTGAGTGTTACAAATGTTACAAATATGTATTATGTGACGCAATTAGATCGTATTATTCGTGTGTTGAAAGTAATTTCATGATCAATGCGTATGTAATTAAAAGTTTTTTGATATATTGTATCATGTGATTGATTCTGCAATTTCTATTTTCTACGTGTGTGTGTAGATGTTTTTTTATTACATCTCTCGTAAAAATAAAATCAAAAGAATTGGTATTCATGTGATGTCGCGCGCTGTTTGTATATTAGATGTTTGAAAAAAAAATTACTAGAAATTTTAATCGAATCGAGAATTACGAAAAAGACGAAGCAAAAAATCAACTTGAAGAGCAATTCGGATCTGAGCGCGGCAAAAAGTGATCGGGAGAAACTCAATGAGTCCTTTCATATATTAAATTGAGATTGTCGTTGGACAATGATATGGAGGACTTTCAAAGAACCAATGGTAATACAGAAGTTGTCGGTTAATCAAGGAGATAATTAATTATCAGAGTCAGAAAGTCGAGCAAAAAAGTAATCGCCAGTGACTTTGATCGGTTGAAAAAGACCGGCTCGAAAAAATTCTAAAGGTGTTAAGTGGATTCGAACTCGAGATTCGCAGCTTCTCTGCACTGAAGTTGCGAGACCATTAGGCCGGTGCTGACAATTACTAGAGCACTAGATACAATTGTTTTGGAGAAATGTTTGAAAAAAACTTTCCCAGAGAAAGCGTCAATTTCTTACAATTAGTTTCTCGTTATTGAATAGAGTGTATTATTATGCGCGCAAAAAAAAAAAAAGGTTAGCTGAAGGCTAAAGTTATTCCGGAACCAATTACGCTCCGCAGGCGTTTTCTTTTCCTTTTGGGAGAAGAACGTAAAATTAGAAGGTACACGAAAATAGTGCCGGTCGTCTTTTGAAATCGGACTTGAGCGCGTTCCTTTACATTTTTCTTTAGAAAAAGATGATAACCAGCCCGTTAAGTAAAACATCTCTGTATACATTTTTGTAAAAAATAATATTTGTAGAGAAAGTAAAGTGTATATCGGACTATAAGGGGAAATGGGAAACGTAATATTAAAATTAAGTGTTACGATTCAAACAAATTAACAAACAAAAAAAAAAAAAAAAAAAGAAAACAGTAAAAACTTAGACTAAAGTATTATACTGTACTTACTTTTCTATTTTAGTAAATATAACGTATCGAACAAAAAAACAATTAGAAAACATGAATATATTAATAATATTCTTACTGAATTTCGTGTTATACGCTTGTACAAATTTTCCGTGAAGTAGTTAGTAAAGAAATTTATTATTATTACGGTCGTTTTAAATCGCGGAGATTTAAATCGCATTTAAACTATTGCAGTTTCGATAATCTATAAATTTTATTATTCGAGCAACTATATTTGCTAGTTTCCACTTCGTGTGCAATGAAAAATTGAAGGCGAATCTTTAATCGTATACGGATAGATTTTCTATATGTAATAATAAGTAGGCGAGGTGAGATGCGTTTTAAACGACTATGTGGAATATCAATTTTTGACAATTGCGCAACTCGTAGCTAGAGAAATTGTTCGATGTATCCATTTGTAAACTCTTTTACGTTTATGTGTATGAACGTGTGTGTATGTGTGTGTGTGTGTATGTCGGTTTTGCTCCTCCAAAGTCGCGTGTACATTCGTATACATACGTATAGCTTATTCTCGCAGAGGTCTTCGATTTTTACGTAGACGACGTATTGATTACATTAAACGAGTGAATTAGTGTGATCGTGTAAAATTATAAGGACAGAATTATATATATATACACGAACGATATAAAAATATAGGGTAGCGCGCACGACTCGGCTCGCCAGCGCTTCGTGATCACGTTCTTCTCAGGTATTTAGCATGTTTGTAAAAATCACTTCCCGTAATCCCGCGTAATCAAAGCTAGTCGGTTGAAAGAGCTTGTACAATAAACATGTTTCCCCCGCATGTTTCCCTCGATCGTCGTCGACGACGCACGATCGATTCTTCTCACGAACACAGTCGCGCCACTTCAATCATCAGCGCTCGCATCGTGCACGATACTTTCGTTCAGATTTTCGAGACGATTTTCATCTTTCATCGAAGCTCAAAACACGTATCTCGATTCACGCGGAAAATTTCTAGAGTTTCGTGACAAACATATTGGACACACTTTTGAGATGCAAAAAAAAAAACTTTGATTCGCGGAGAAAATTAAAAAGTTGTTTAAAAAAACAAAAATTGATTTTTCCGCGCAAATCGCGAGAAGAATATCGCGCGTTTTCATTTTTATTGAGCAGAACGAAAACTTTTTTTCAGCGTCCTTCATCTTACGAAAGTTGAAACAAGTATCGTTCATGTATAGAAGAACTAGAGAAGGAGTAGGCCAATGTTTCTCATGTGTGTATATTCCTATGTAACGATAAGAATTCCTATTACGTAAGAAGATTCAGGTAAAACTCTTTACGCGCGGTTTCGTTCACTATAAAAAAATCTTATTGTAAAAATGTAATAATTAAGAGAGAGAAAGAGAGAGAGGAGAGAGAGAGAGAGAGAGAGGGAAGGAGGGAGAGAAGAAGGAAAATTCCTGATGTCTCAACTCGAGAGGTGGATCCTCGAAATAATTCTATATTGCCAAGATAGTCTATATTGTGTAATATAAGAGAAACGTGCGATGATTTTTGTCGAAAACACGTGAGACTCTCGAAACTAATAATATAAACTGCAACGTATACATATATATATATATATCCTTAAGCTTCTTTCGTCAAGATTGTTGATGGATGTTGAAAAAATTAAAAAAAAAAAAAAAAAAAAAAAAAAAGTACTCGAGAGAAACAAGTCGAGCACCATTATATACGATTTATTGTACGAGCAATTTTCACGAGGTTTGCTGTTTGATTACAAGAAGAAGAAGAGGAAGAAGAAGAAAAGCCATATGTAACGCGACGAATCATATAGGTATATTCTATATAACATATATATATATAATACGACGGATTGCCATTTAATTCTTGACTACTTTATATCGCAACAAATGAGAGACAGCGAGAGAGAAGTGTTATGACTGTGAAGAAATCGCATGTATCAATGACGATGTGTGTGTGTGTGTGTGTGTTTGTGCGAGAAAGAGAAGAAAAATCTCCTTTACGATCACTAGAAACAGATATTGTTACATATAGTTGATCGTTACGTGTGCATAAAAGCTTTGAAAATAAAAACGATCTGAATCATGTAACTCGTTACATTGTGTTATTCCTTTTGGCGATACTTTTTAGTTCTTCTTTATACGTTATCTGTCCTCAATTATTACTGTTTTAAAAATATATTTGCGCAATGTAAAAAAAAAACATTAACAAGTACCGTCGAAAGGTGAATTTGAATAAAAATACTGGAAAATTCTTTTTAAATTTTCTTCCCGAAACGTCTTCAAGCTACTAGCTACTTCTCAATAAATCGCGAAGTGGATGACTATTTAAGGAATAGTTTTGGAACAAACGTGCAAAAGTGAAAGTAAAGAACGATCGCGAGAGAGGAAATTTCATCACGGGGGGGAAAAAAAAGATCGATTCTACTGTTCGTAAAACTCGCCCGCGTGAAGGAACGACGACGCGAGCCCGGTACGTCCATCGTGAAAGGACGACGGTCATGCACGGATCTTCGGCGACGCAGAACTGGTCCACCCACTGGGAATTCCAGATTTTTTTCATTCACTTACATCGAACGAGGTGTATCGACGAAGCCGAAAACGCGATCTAGTGAGAGTGCGATTTCGTAACAACGAGAAGTGATCGTTCAACAACGACGATCGCAATGTGGGCAACGATAAATTGCAGAGAAAATTGCGATAAATAATATTGTAACGTAAGGAAAGATAATATAAATGTTATAAATAAAAGAATTCTGCGAATATATTTGTTATGAAAGATTGAGGTAATTACGTGCGCATGCGCGCGATAATTTTATGTCATCCGCACGCGGATATGATGTCTGTATGTTTCACGCGGGTACTTGACCTGTGCTCTTTAAATACGGAACAACGATTCAACGCACGAAGATAGCATCGTCGTGAGGTACGAGCGCAAGATCTATTTGTATGACTGTGTGGAGTGCCCCAGCTGGTCCTAATCGACTGTGCGCAAATAGAAGCAAAACAAAATGAGATATTCCGCGTCTAATTTAAATATTTAATTATTATTCGACGACGCGTACAAAAGATTTTTTTTCTAAAATAAATTATATTTCATATATTTACATATATATAATTTTACTGCAATTTCACGCAAATCTTTCGATCGTCTGTTGCTTCCGTAACGTCGTTCTACAATATTAAAAGCTAAATACATGCACATTTTTGTAATTAATTCGTAATAATTTAGTAATTAAAACTTGATTACACGGGCTAATGAACTAAGTTTAGCGTTGACCGCATTGTGAGCGTAGCACACGAACGAAGAGATAGCGTCAAGTACACAGTCAACTCGAGAGATGTAAGATCGCGAAATCCATTTGTTGTCTATGCGAGTGCGCCAGCTGAAGCTGATCGTGTTGTTGGATTCGCGCTCTTGTACATCGCCGGGTCATTGCCATTGCTGTGCAGTTGCTTTATTGGACTCTGTTGACTTTGGCACTTGGCGTGAAACAAATCATCATCAAGCTATCGTTGATGATTAGTTTCGTGTCACGCGAGAGACAAACATTGACGCTGCATCAATATATGTAATGACTTGTAAGTAATATCTTACTCACAAAAACCCTCTCGTCGTACTCTGCACTGCAATCGATACTTATTAACATTATTTCGCGTGTTGTGTTCGCCAGTAAAATAAAAAAATCTACTGGTAATTAACTTAAAATGCGCGCGAGTGTGTGGCGACAGAATTTTTATCAGAAACGTATGTTTACTCGAAAATGTGGCTACTTTGTCCGAGAGATTATCGGTTTTCTACCTGGAACAAGGATACCCGGGACCTTCTCGGACTTCGTCGGGTCACGTCGGTGCGAAGTAGTGGGGTGTAAGGTTTCTTGAAGGGCCTCCTATTCAGGGCCGAAGATTTGTCGAGCGTGCGCTTCTTTTTTTCACGTCGGCATCACCGGAGTCCCTCTTCCACGGCACGTTCTTTCCGCCTCGGATCGTTTTCAAAGGAGCTTATAAAAGCTATTCGTTAAAACGAATCAGATGTACGGTGACAAGAATGTACGGTTAATCCTTGGATGTAAATTTTAAATTCGTTATTTACAACTTGCCGGACCGATAATTTTTTTAAACGACCGCTCGTCTCCGTGAGATCGCAATAAATCCCGATTTTAATTCGTGTTGAATAAAGCAACTTAATTTTTTCTTTTCTTTTTTTTTTTTTTTATCTGATTTTCTTCGGCGGGAATTTCTGCAGTATCTTATACAGAATGCGAAGTAACTTCAAAAAGAAATGAAAAGTTATACCTCATCACGTTTAATAAAATATAAATTTAAAGAACTTCTCTCGCTTTTCTTTTGCGTTTTTAAACGTCATGCAAGAGATGTTTAAATTTAATTAAATATGTTTTACGACAAAATATTTTTTACAAATAAAAAATGAAAACTACTTTCATATTCAAGGCTCAATCGAGAGATTTCTCGTATCTCTCGCAATCGTGTGCATAACAACACATTAGAGTATCCTGCTGGATCTAGCAAGAGATAGAAAGCGAAGTCAAAATCCGCAAGTCCGTCCCTGACCCTAGCGATCGACTTCCCTGCGGCGAGCGATGGGTCCGAGAGGAGCTTCCACCCCGTCCCGTCCTTTTCCCCGGATACACCGGGCAACCTGTCGAGCGCCCCAGCATCTTCCTCGCGTGTATCTCTACTCTTCCTTCTCATTCCGATTCCTCCGCTCGTGCTCTCGCATCAGCCGCGCGTTTACCCGCGCGTCTCTTTTTCCGCGCTCTTGCCGCGCGCGGACGGTGTGCACGAACGTGGAAGGGGCGAGAGGCCGAAGGAGGAGGAGAAGAACCAGTCGTGAACCAGAACCGTCGGTCCTCAGAATCTCCCAGTCACCTCTCCGAGTCTGTGCGGGGACCAAGTGTGCGTGGAAATTGTCGCGCGCGATCTCCTCGCCGGTGCAAAGAGATCGATCGATACGATCGTCGTTGCCTCAGCGTCGTCGTAGCGTGCGAACGCGCGCGATCTCGCGCGCGCGCGCACTCGCGTCGATCTGATCGCGGATCGGCGATGACGCAGGTAGTGCCGGACGAGGATGAAGAGAACTGACAGGTTAGTGTAGGATCATTTTTGTATTTACGCAGAGACAGGTAGGTCGTAGGGACGGTTTACCTGAAGGGAGCGAGAGATAAAGGAAGATGCTGCTGGTGGAAGGACGAGGTTTGTAGGGAGGCTGAAGCAAAATTTTAATCTTTTTAGCGTTTAGTAAAAACGCTGCAGGTACTATAATAAAAAAACTTGCTGCCCGTGTAGTAAAAGCGAGTAAAATTGTAAATGAATAATAATCAATTTTTCTTGCTACATTTTACGCTAATTAGTTCGACAGTAACAAATCAATGCGTTTCTGAAAAGAAGTTTGCACCGGAGAATAAATTTGTTTAAGTCGATTAAAATACTTCTTGTTAAAACACAATATAGTCGCACAATTTAAAGGTCCGATGCTTTTTGTGAAAAATAAAAGCAAATTAACGTTTCGCAACGTGTCTGGACCGAAGAAAATTTATGCGTAAAAGAGATTATTGCGTTACGAAGGCGATTTGAGAGACGATTAGAATCTCTTAGATCTCCGGGGCCAGATCTCGAGGCCAGATTTCCGCAGCAGTTCTCCGCGGCGTGGAACTAATTACCTGACGATAATATAGTTTTGCATGAAATTTATGTGGCGTTACGTTAATGAGAATCGCGTTGTGAGAATCCAAAAAGGGAGAGTTTAACCGCGCGGTTGCGTTATTATTATATATATATATATATATTTCGTAACGCGGAATCGCTCGTTTAATGCGTTTATTGACTTAATTGAATAATTAATTCACGCACGTTGCGCGCTTTGTTGCACATTGCGATCGCCGGACATCGACCAAAGAGTCAATAACCCGTGCTACGAGGTCGATCGTGTTATTATTTCGCGATAAAACCTCGTTACGAATGACACGCTAACTTCGCGATGACACGCGCCTCGCATAATCGCGAGATTCGAACCAATTGTCGTTGCGAGTGCAATTCTTTCTCGCGACTTATGAAAGAAGAAAATAAACCCTCGCTTCAAATAAATTGTCGCTGATTTTTAATCAGCAAGATTAAAGTGATTCAGAAAATTTTCTCTCGGTAACACATCCTGTCGTCGCCGAGTCACCACCTGGTGACCGCATCAGTATGGCCGAAGGGGACTGATATCGGAGTAATCAGTCTGACGCGATATATGATTATCGTATTTCATTCGCAGGCGGGACACCCACTGTACAGTTTTCCGATTTGCATTTTGCGGCGCGCGACGTTACGGAACGTCTATTTACGACCTGCGCTCGCATCGGTTATTTATATTTCACGCACGCTCGATCGCGACTTATCTCTTTATAGAGATATAGCAGATGTGCATGCGCGATAGCAGATCATTCGATATATCTTCTGTCTTTGTCTTTCGGGACGCGAGGACGATCATCTCTCGGAGAGATGTAATCGTCACGTATTACCAGTGTCCCTTCGACGCGGCATTTTTCTGCACGCCGATGATTTTGAGGAGGCTCGTTGCCAAATGATGTTTACTGACATTTTTGTTATAAAGATGCAAAGAGAGGAGAAGGAGGAGGAGGGAATACACGTATTTTTAGGTGCGACACAGACACGTTGGGAGCGACACGGGGAACGCCCCCGAGCACGTTGCCGGTTAACTACGCTAATCGTTCCCGCATACAAATCTCTCTCCCGACACGTACATACGTGGGTATATACGTAAGCTTGCGTACCGTCTCATTTGAGAGTGCGCGTATTACCGAGTAGTGTCGAGTCAAGATCATTACGATTGACAGCTACGTGATCACGTCCGCGAGCGTAATGCAGGGAAACATTATTAACGGTTGGAGTTGGCGCGTTGATGACTGACATTTGCTGAATTTTCTCTCTTGACAAACTCGCCTTCCTCGAGAACGAGGAAGTTTATAAAATGTCGAAAAGTCGACGCGGTTGACCCTTTGTGATTTTCGTTTCTTTCTGGTTTGGAGTAAATTTACAACAGCGATAGTGCCGAGATAATCTTGTTTTCAGTTCGCGTTTCGAGATTAAAGAGTAGAAACAATTTGCAAAATAAAAGATTTCCGCAATTAAAATCCTCGACACTCAAAATTATAAAATTCAAAAATTTGACACAGATTCCAAAGAAATTTTGCATTTAATTGAGACTTGATCGTCAATTCCTATTAACTTGTTTTGTTAATTTAATTTCGTGAAACTGATTGATCGACCTAGATGTTGTCTTGCGGAAAGTAGAAAAGGCCTAGAGAATTAATTGAGACTTAATTTATACTGACGAACTGTGTTTAAATAACTTCACTAGCCAAGTAATGTCAGTAATTACGGTTGAGCATCGATTACAACAAACACACCATAAACACACGCTGCAATCAAGCGCGGCACACGCAGGGATACATCTCGTGGCGTTCCACACGCCCGCTTGCGCTCGTATCTTTTTTTCTTTTTTTTCTTTTTTTCGAAGACGCGATTGCGGCGCAGCCTCCGGCGCGCGTGCGATTCTTCGTGTTTCGCGTAATTAGCGCCCTCGCGGAACCGCGATTACATAGAACGGGCGGGTAATTGCCGGGGGATTAGTTCGCCATTAAAGCGAAGACAGTCGTGAACGACGTTTCCGCGGGGATAAAAGCGTGATTTAACCGCAACGCTTTATACAGACGCGCGCTTTACAACGCGCGTTACACCCACTCGCGGTCGCGATAACGCGCGCGCTGTGTTCCGAAGTGATAGTGAAACGCAGCTCGAGAGGATAGATAGTTCGCCTGGCATCGCCATTTACATTCTGATTAGCGGTCGACAACACACACATGGCGTTTTGCGTTGCAAGAAAACTTGCGCAATTGTCCAGAATCCACGCGTAATGTCATACGCCACGGAATACGCTGAAATAAAACGTGGAAATTCTGTCTCTGTTATACGCATATACGCAACATATTTTCGTATATCAAACTGTAAGTGTTGAAATCAAGAGAACACTCTTTTTAATGGTCAGTTCGAACTGAATAATTAGTTGCATGCAAATTTCTTTTATTTGTTTTCAATTGTTTTAATCCCTCCCTGGAATCTTCATTAGTACAAAACTAAGTTTTAGAAAAAAAAAAAATTACATTGTATCGAAATTAACTCTTCGTGGACAGACTGCAGGTCTTGCAGACCCACCTAAAAATTTCAAATATCTCTAGTAGAAATTAGTTTGTTTAAACGCTTATATCTTCGAAAATATTAGAGATTGTTTCAATTCTTTTTTGTTTTAATCGATGCAGAATCGTTCAAACTTCCGATTCAAAAAAAAACAAAAAAAAATTGAAAAAATATTGATTTTTCATGGATTATTCGATTTCAAATTTTCGTAGGCCTCACAGACCCAGTCTGTCCGACTAGTAGGCGTTTTTGAAGTCTGTCCACAAAGGGTTAACTGTTCGATGTTATAATAACAATATAGGTGACGCGCGCGAATGAAAGCTATCATTAACAACACAAAGTGAAAATGTGCAATCACGCAATAAATTGATAATGTGCGGATAATAAAACAGTCTCTCAACACACGAGCGATTTGCGTTGTTGAAAACTGGTAGTTTCAGGCGTAATAACCTTAATTTGCGTGGGCATCCGGCTGCCTTTTGCTATCGATGACATCGCGTCCCGGCGCTCGTCATTTTCTCTATGGGCTTGCTAACAAGATATTTCCATATTGCGTAGTGCGCGCGCGACCGCTTCGAGAAAATGCAGTAGCAGGTGCAAAACAAACTTCTCTCGTGTCTCATCTCTTTTTCCCGTCCGATAGTCGACGCACACACGTCACACATGTGCGTCGATGCACATGTGTGTTACATAACGACTTGCAACATCAAGTCTATTTGGTTTGTAACAAAAGCGTATTTAGCACACGACCGTCTCCATTCCTATTTTAATGCGCGGTGCCGTACGTCGATTTGTCATATCGCTGACAATAAAGACTCCGCGAAAACAAGATAAATTGACGCTCGCGACTTCCGTCTTAAGATAACACGCATTCGTTTATTGAAAATCGATATTTTTACACCTCCTCAGTGGAGCTAAACTAACTTTTCTACATAACATTTTCTATAAAATTTTCTATGTAACAATTGTCTGGGATTATAAAAATAATTTATCGATATTTTTTTGTAAATAGAAAAGATTACAATAAAAACAAAACTAATCGGTAAGAGAGCGAGGAACGTACGCGTTAATAACATTCGCACGGTTGGACTTATTTCAGATTTCGCTTTTCATCTCCTAGGTAATAAGATCCTAGGATCGCGCGCGCGCGCACACACACACACACCGCGTGCATTCCCACGATTGCTCACGTGTGGATGCAGCTGTCGGCATTCTAACACAAGTAACAGATTTCTCATCGAACCATCAAGTAGCTATTTCTCGCATCTGCGCCTGAAGAGCGCCTGTGGCAACGCACGAAATTCGTGGAAATAGATGCGTAGAGAGAAAGAGAGATACATGTATTTCCACACTTTGATATATTCGCGTCGTATTAAATCTTTAATGCAACTTCGTAATTTCTTGAATTTTAAAAGCGACGCTCGCTTACATTCATGAATTACGTGTTTCACTCTCGCGTTTGCCTTTGACATACGTATGTACGAGAAGACGCAACTTATGAATGTAAAACGTGAAACGAGCGAGCAACACATATTATTCGCAATGTCGGGACCTTGACATTATTTCTTGGCTCGATTGAATCGGCGTTAAATAATTAATTCTTCCTCGGCGTAAGAAAAAGAGAGAAAAAGAGAGATAGAGAGAGAGAGAGAAAGATGCGCTTTCGAACAACTATGGAAATAATCTCTTTGAGCCACTTTGAGGCGCTACTCGCGCGAACGAGACGACGTCATCGCGCAAGACGTAATCGCGTCGGCATACTCCTCTCGGAATACGTAATCCTTTTGCGGACGTATTTACTGCAAGGTTTCTGTTTCTTTTTTATTAGCGGTTTCGCCGAGCGGATATTTTCAAGCCGATATAGAAGCGAAACACGTGCGCGCTATGATCTCTACCGCAATGTTTAAATCAAATCGAGCGAGGTTAATGAGAATTGATTACTATAAGAAAACGCATTTTTTTGAGAACTATCGCGCGTGTGACGTAATTTGATTCCCATTCGCGCGATTCATTTTTATTAATTCAAATATACATTCGATATCGATTTTACATTCATCAATTAAAATCGATTCGAACTAAAATTTAAACATTCCAACGTCGTGTTAATACGAATCAACAAATTTGTTTTTCCAGTGTTCGCGTTTTCGGTAAGCGCAAAAGAGTATCGGCGACGCGGCGGCTAATAATTTCGCATTTCTCGGAGCGTGGCAACAATTTGAGATTCCGGTCTGCCGCTTTTACGCAACCCATTCTTTTCGAGCAAAAAGAAGCCGACACGCACCGTTCCCCGAGTCTGTCCCGACCTGGAGAGAGAGAGAGAGAAACGCGAGCGCGCGCGCTCGTAACTTTTTTTTTTTTTTTTTTTTTACAAACTTTTTCGCGAGAGATAATTAAAATGATGATTTCACATTAAAGAGTTTCAGGAAAAAACGAAAAATCGGTCACGTGCAGCGCAACACGGCCGTGCGCGTTACAATAATGAGGCTCGCAGGTAGCAGAGAGAATACACACACCCGGCGGAGTCGGCCGGCACGAAATAAATCTCTCCTCGCTTAGTTGCCTTTCTTGGCCGAGTTTTTGTTCCCCGTTGCACTTGCCCTTCTCTCTCTCTCTCTCTCTCTCTCCCCCTCATCCCTCTCATAATTATCCGCATGACGATAATCACGCTCGACGAAACGATGACGGCGCTCACGTCGTCGAGTTAATAAGTTCTTCGTTTTTTCTTTTTTGTTTTTTTTTTTGTTTTTATACGGAGTTTTACCTCATTTTCGTCGGAACGTGAGGTTCGTGCCTCAACAACACGTGTTGTTACGATCGGTAAAAGCACTAAATGGACTTTCATCGCGCGATAGTATAAATTAGCGAAATCGTGTGTGTGTGCATTTAAATAACACGATATCGCTATTAAAAATAATCGGAGTCGGTCGATTTTTTTTTTTTTTCGAACGCCGATTCGCGCGCCGCGCTGTGTGTAAATCGAGTCATCGCGCGCGTACACGCCGAGTATTTGTCTTATCTCATTCTCCTCATTGGATCATCGAGAGATTCTCTTGCTCCCACGTATACGGAGGCGGCGGTATTATGTGCCTGCGTCGGAGAGACAGCGACGGCGGCGGCGGTTTATTTAGAATTGCACGCGCACGTTTATTTGTGAAACCGCGCGGCGGCTTTTTGCGCGACGATAAACCTCGTTTATTAACGTAAACAGTCATTCGAGGCGAAGTCGGTCGTGCGCGCACATCGGACATTAGATGCGAATAGAGAGAGAGAGAGAGAGAGAGTGAGTGAGAGAGAATAACTGAGAACTGTCTGTGTGTGTGTGTTATACTTCGCTCTATCAATCGCCGTCTTCATGGCGCATCGCAACGACGAATAACTTCGCCGGCGAAAACGAATAACTCGCTCACGTGCACATGCGGCTGAATTACACTCGCTTGACAGTCGTTGACCCACTCGCGCATTCGAGAATCGCATTAAGACCTTTATTTTTTTTCTTATCATCGAATTACATACGTCCGAGTGGCCATTAACGCCCGCGCGAAATTAACGTGTTTCTTCTTTGCGACTGTAAACTCTCGCAAAGAATATAAATTCTCGTGTTTGATATCGCAATTACGTGATCGCAATTAAATTGCACGATGACGATATCAGCGATCTTTTTTTCGTGATGATCATTATTATACGTTTAGCACAAATGCGACTAATGCGCGTCCGCGCATTGATTCGCGATTGACGAGCGATCCGACGACTCTTGATCAAAAAGTAGCGCTAATTGAATGACCGGTGCGATAATCAAAGAGCTCAATCAAAAAGAGAGAGAGAGAGAGAAAGCTTCGTTTACGATTAAATGTGTTACGTGAGTACCGATGTGATGCGTTACGGACCGATGTCTGTATCCGCGAGGTTTTCTGCGTTTGAATGTATCATCATCGTTATTTTCATCTGTGCGATAAAAAAAAAAAAAAAACGTCATGAATAATTCAACGCGACTTTTTTATACACACGCCGGCATTATCACGTTTTTTTTTTTATGTGGAAAAAAAAAACATATGAAGTCATTCGGCCGAGCGCGCGACATAATTCCAGACGGTTTCTTTCGGTTTCGCGAATGCAAATTTTCAAAGACACTTTCGCGAATTGTGCAAAATCGGTAAACAGGTGGCGACTATCAAGGTGGACGTGCGACCTTCGCTCGAAACGTGTCATTAGTATTTTTCGATGCAGAAACTACGCGCGTTCTTCAACATTCACCGCGGCTAAATCTGAGCGCCGATTTCGCGCGAATCGCGCGAGTTGTTATCTTATACTGCGCGTATATTTTGTTTGTTTTTTTTTCTTTACGTCGAAGAAGACACACGCGCGTGTCTGTGATTTTTCACGACGATTTCTTCGACGGTCGGTTACCGATGCGAAGCGTGTTCTCTCCCGCGTGGTTCTCTCGGGGGTATCTCTTCAAAGGTCTGTATATGCTCGCGCCGCAACGCGCGAGTCGCATTATTCAAGTCGCACGCGTGTGCGTGAACGTGCATGGGCGAACGAGAGGCCGATAGGTGGGCTACACATTTGCGACTTATAACGTATGTGTGAGCACGTTACTACGCACATACCGGGTGAAGCGGAGCGAGAAGTTTTAGGTTGAACATATAGTTTCACGTGTCCACGTTAAACTCCATCGTAAAACCGTTTCTTATCACTGAAGACTGTGCTCGCAGCGCGAAATAGCTTCGAGTTACGGTTTCACATTCCAAGTGATAATTTATGAAAAATTACAACGAGATTCAATATGTACGTATCACAAAATTTGACATTTTTGTCTCTCTAATATGCGCGAGACAAAATTCCTCTTTGCGATAAACCGCGAGATAAGAGGAGAAACGCACATAAGCGTGAAAAAGGGACGTGATTTCTGGTATCTGGTAAAAAGAAACGACACGCGATGCATAATGCATGCAGATAAGATGCTTCCCTTTAACGCGACATGACGAATCAATGAATAGCTCGTTTCCACGCGGAGACCGTAACGGTGCAGGTGGCGGAATGTTTCAAGCACCCTTTACATTTGTTCCCCGTCCTTACGCGTATTACATTCGTGCGTGTGCGTGCGTGCGCGTGTGTGTGTGTGTGTTTTTATTCGACGACGACGGTAATGTTAAAACGGTGTGCGTGCGTGCGTGCGAGAGACTCTCTTACGTGCAACGCCCACGCATTGCACGCCTCCGCGCGAGGCCTCGTTGCATCAGGCCCCGGTCGCGTTGTGTGCCGCAGGCCCAATAAAGCAACGCTCACACCGGGACTCCTCTCGAGAGAGAGGGAGAGAGAGACAATATCACAGCAAGGGAAAACAAAAGTGGGATGCCGATGAATTAATCTAAATAATCTTTTTACAATCGTTCGACACATTCCGCAGCGAGTTCATTCCGTATTCTTATTTATTCCACATTCTTTCTCCCTTATTTTTCATTCCGCCTTCGTTGTTAGTGGGCGCATCTTATATTACATCCTCCTTCTTGGAAGTGGATCTTGCTAGCAAAAAAAAAAGCGGGCAAACAAATTTCGTTCGAGGGATTGTTTTGCGCAAATTTTATGGTTCGAACTTCATATGCTCGTTTTGGAGTTTTATTTTTTTCTTGGTTTCATTAGGGCGGAATCGATACGTGAAACATATGTACAAAAGCGTGAGATAACGTAGCGTATGGATGTAGCTTTAACTAACACTGATCTAATGATTGAGATTATTGGCTGGCGCGCGTAGCCGTAAGCTCCTTTGCCTTTTATGTGCAGAATCAAATGGGCGTATCTAATTTATCTCCAACATTTGCGTATGAACGCTCTCGTTACTCAGATAATATACGTGACCCTGTTATATACCGCGTGCGCACCCTTTTTAGTAATAATATCAGTAAATCCCTTTCTCCGTGTATAGCTGCGTGACAATTCACGAGTAAAACTATATACTTTTCACTTTTGAAAACTCTGCCTTCCCGGTGCCTCTCCAATGAGTAAAAATGGTGTCAGTTTCTTTAAAGAAACCAGATTTTCGAGAGTACTTTCATAATGTCGGAAGAAACGGCGAGTCACGCTCATGCTCCTTTATTGTGTCCCCCTCTCCACTCAAGTCGGGCACTCGCATTTTTATACCCGAGACTTCACCGGTGTGGAGAAAAAAACTTACGCATTAAAAAAAAAAAAAAAAAAAAAATTACAAGTGTTCGAGAAAGCAATTTTCTTTCGCACAAAATTTAACGTGTCAGGTTAGGCGTTGAACGAGCAACGACCGGAGTTTGACACACAACGGAGATTTTCCAATAACGGTAATCTAATAACGCACGCGCAACGATACGGCGCGCCGCAAACGCAATACCGGGCGTCATCGCCGCGATTCATTGTGCAAGTCGTTTTCCCGCGCACGCAGCGATATTGTATAATAGCGCACGCTAATTACGCATTCCCGGCGTCCGGATTTGGAAATCACAATAAAACGATTTTTACGAGCGGTTTCTCGCGCGTTCCCTATTGCGCTTCCGCGAGTGTCTGAAATTCCTTCGCCGCCTGTCGTTTCTTCGCGCGACTTTGTCGCTCGCAAACTACGTGCCGATTTCTACAACAGAGTCTTCACGTTTCTCCGAAACTTGTCTAAAAAGCTCCAGAAAATTACGTGCCAGGAAATTGGTGAACAATTTTCGGTTGTTTCTAATTTAAATCATTTTTTGCATCTGCGATTAGTACACGAATCTCTTCAAATTTTTCTAAAATTAATAGAATTCGAATAATTTTATATGCGCCACGACGGTTGAAGGTATTGACAAGCGAGAGTTTTTTTTTTTTTTTTTTTTTTTTGTGAAAGGTTCGCGGCCTTCGTTGGCTTAACGGTATTCGCACTTCACAATGTAATGGGCGGTGATAATCACAAATTAAACACACCGAGCAAAGAGAAGAGGCACGATTGTCCTTCGAGTGACTCGCACTATCTTTAGATCCACGACAAATAGGCGACCGGCAATTTTTTTATCCATCGCCGCGCTAGATCAAAGTTGAACATTGCCGGCCTTCTTGCTTCTTCGCGAAAAAATCGCCGGGACTGTCGAGCGCGAAACACTTTTAAGTTGTTAAATATACAATTGACGATCTACAATTAGAGCTCTGAAGATGAAAATAACGTCAATTCGGCTTTTACTTCTCGTCGTGATTCGACAAAAGCTGCGGCTACTTTTCGAAATCGGGAAGAAACACAAAAGTCGTCAGACGACAGTTGTAATTTTTGACATTTGATTATCAAGATTTTTGATCATTTAATTGTCAACAAATATTTTTAAGAAAATAAAAATAATTTCTCTGATATAAATTTTCAATCAACGAAAATCAATTTCGAATTTCTCAAAGCATTCGGTCTTACTTCTCCGTAAGCGTGGGTTCGGTCTCTGGACTGATCTCGCGATCAAACCGATTGCCTAATCGAGTGGAAAGCACGCGTGTGTAAAGAGAGGCACGTCTCGCTCTCAGTAGGTGTTTCCGAAGTGTGTTTCGATCTAGTTGCGACCGGCGATAGCGATCTACATTCGACTCTAATTTCTATTTATACGTTCCATTGTCGGGGGCGGACGCGAAATGGGGATCAATTTCACGCTCAACTAAGTCGCGCTACACCGGCGCGCGTTTTGCACCGCGAAAATCCTTGAGGAGTGAGTGAGCGCCACCGTCGTTCATTGTTGCGACGAACGAAACGCGCCCCGCGACTTAGTTACAAGTTCCGTCGTAGAAATTTAATTAACACATGGCTCGATATTTAAAGCTGCTGCAGCGTGCGCGCTGCAAAAAAAGCGTTCGCTTTCTTTTGTCACTTCCACAGCTTTTGTCACTTCCATTAAGTTAATTACCGTCGGGAACAATATCGTGAGAATATAAGCGCCGTTATAATATGAAGTTACATTACGTAATTTGCTTTCTCTGAGTCTCTTTTTTGCTGAAAGTTTACTTTATATTTATAAAAATTGGTTACACATCGATTTTGCGTGTTTCCCATCATCGTTTCCTATTTTCCCCGGAAACGACTTCTCTTCCCGCTTGTTTCGCCGACAAAACATCGATCGGTTCCGCGCGAAATCTCGCGCGAATCTCGTCGTCGTTGTCGTCGTGCGATTCTCTCTTACTTCCTGTTGTCGAGAGAGACACCGCACGAAAGAATCAGAGACCGCATCTCTAGCGGGGCACACAGAGAGAAAGAGAGGATGACAAAAATACGTTATGGCTTCGCTCGTCATCCGGTGGTGCCGACGACGATATTTTCAGCCTGCACACACGTTCATTGAGAAAAGCCTTAATGGGCGAGAGTGTCGGGCGAGCTGCGCGTGGGCCGCGTGTGTGTCCACGTCACACAAACCCGGCGCGCCGTATGATCTTACATGTACGAGTGTGTGCACTTTGTCTCTTTAACGCGACCGACGTCAGACGACGAGCGAAATGTTCATCCTTCGACCTTTGTGATGTGAGGCGGTCATTCTCGCTAGAAAGCGGAAAATGAATTGCGCGCGCATTGATGCGTGTCCGGTGTCGAATCGAGCGAGGATAAATTGACGCGAGCGTCGTGCGTTTCTCGTCTCACATTAAAACTCTCTCGTTGTATATATTAAATTTCTATTTTTTTTTTTTTTTAAATACCCGCAAAAATTTTTCAAATAATTTTTAGAATATCTTGCACACAGATAAACGAATATACGTGACATTTTACGGATATACATTTTTCTCGCCGATCTTAAAAAATTTAGCACGAGTGACGAATATAAATTATTCCGAAAGAGGCAATGAGTATTCGACGATTTATAAAAATTCATCGCGCGAGCGTCTGCCGTTTCCGCGCCTCGAGTGTGTGTGTGACAAATGGCTCGAAACACCGAGCGGAGTGCCGGTTCCCAGAAGGGCCGACAAACGCGTGTTTAGGAGCGTTTGAGAAACACGCGTGATATATTGAGTCTTATATACGCGTACTTTATCGGACCTCTAAAAGCCGCGTTAGGTGAAACAACCGGGCGTGAAGTATGACGCGCGTAACACGCCTTGCGGCTTGTTGTTTCACGACACAATCTCGTTCGGGAATCTCGAGGCGAAGAAGTTTTACGAGCTCGTATAAAGAAATAACTCGCGCATAGTCGTGAATAACTTACGAGCCGCGAAAGGACGAAACGTAAACAACTTTTCTGAGAAGAGATCCTGCGGATTGTCAAGATTAGATTTCCCACGCGCACAGGATGCGCGCCCGCATTTCTTCCGCGCTCGCGCTCGGACTCTGCCACGCACACGTGACTTTTTTATCTTCTCACTCGACTTTCGGAGAGATATTTCGTCCTATTTATATACTTCGAAGAGAGTCCGTTACTCTCGTTACCTAGGGTTATTGCGGTTAATGTTGCGCTTTGAGAAAAAGTGACGGGCGCGCAACAGGAGTCGACGAGAAAACAGGAAATTGATATTAATGCGTCCTGCCACCTCTTTACGACGTTGCTAATGATTGTTATGCGCTTCTCTGTACCTATCGTGTTACATCTTCGTGTATTTGGAAATGCAAGAACGACGGTGATCAATTATTCAGCGCACACATCAAAGATGTTCCCAAAGTACAATTGTACAACTCGAAAGGTTCGTGAGTGAATATTCTCCGTTGGGATTGAGAAAATTAGTTTCGAGACATTCGAGAGGGATTTATAGAATCTACGTGCTTGTCAAACCGAAACAGCTTTGAAAACATAAAGTGGAAGGTAGTCGAGAATGATGTTCCCGCGTTTATCGAAAATCTAATTCTTGTTGAAATGTACGTGCGTAAAATCTCACATTGTTTGTAATCTTTACACAACGCCTGATAGAGTGCCCAAAAGATCTCATCGTAGTTAATGTGATTTTTTTTTTTTTTTTTTAATGAAGATAAAGTTTTACATTTTGTCTCATTAAATTTTTTATAATAACAATTGCTCGGTTCGCTTTTTCTCATGAGCTCAAACAAACCTAATTTGTTCTTACTAATTACTTATTCAAGTTAAAATTGATATAACATTAAATTTGATATAATAATAAATTTTTCTTTTGGATTCCGTAGACCCACCAGGCATATATTTAATAGAATTCCCAGGGTGCGTAGCAAGGGTTAAATATATTTTATTCCGATCCGAATAAATTTCGCACGCAACTGCGAAAACATTTTGCTGCGGACTTTTCCGAGAGAGACCTAATTATAACCACCCACACACCATCCAGGTTCAATATCGCCCGAAGATCACTTAGGGAGCTCTCTTGCCGGACAGATGCAAGCGATCGTATTCGTCCGGTAGCTAATAACAATAATAATAATTCACAACACGGACTGAATGTGTGCACAATATCATAATATCGCGGCGAAGAGAGGAGGACGGGATCGCAGTAGGTCTCGCGAGAGAAGCCCGGTGTATATCTTTCCTGCACGATTTCACTATTGTTTACGAGCCATTGTGTTCATAATCGCGGGCCAGAGGCCAAGGAGACGACAGTGCGCGCGACATGTCGCCTCGTTTCTTTTCCGCGCATGTGTGTGTGTGTGTGTGTGCAACGTGTGCACAAACGCGCGCGGTGCACACGTCTTATCTGATCTCGACACGGAGAGAGAGAGAGAGAGAGAGAGAGAGAGAGAGAGAGAGAGAGAGAGAAAGAAACAAATATATGTCTCGTCGCCGGGCAAACAACTCTTTCCCTTTGTCGGCGAGATAAGGGAGAGATTTTCTTTGTCAAATTGTTTCGCTTTATTGCGCGCCGCACGCGCAAGTACTTAACGTATTTACGCGCGCTCGAGAGAGAATCTCGCGTAATTTCTCACATCCGGATTGTGCGTCTCGATCGATTATTTCGGCGAATACGTACATCGCGAGAAGAAAGAAAGTGAGCACGCGCGGCTACTTTTGCGTCGCGTTTTTTTCTCAGCCTTTTGAGGGAGTGACGAGGATTTTTATGGCACGGCTTTAACACAGTACGTTACACAGAGAGTCTTAACGGAGTTCGCTTTCGCCAGAAAGTGACGATGATGACGCTTATGGTGGGATAATGAGGAAGAGGTCTATCTGAGGGTGAATCAGATTATTTAAATCCCGTTTTATCATCCGTCTGCTTATGTGGTGTTGTTTTTTTTTTTTTACGATTCTAGAGAGAACATCTTTGCCTTAGATATAATATTCTATATTTTTAATTAATTTTCTTTTAATTATAATTTTCAAAACCTTCAAATATGCAAAACACAGACGTGTGTGTGTAAATTAATTTGTAAAAAAATTTAAACACAGTCGATGTACCGTGATGAATATTTCACACGTACATATATTTCAAAACGTATAATAAACGAGTGAAACGTATAATAAACGAGAGTATCAAAAGTGCGATGAAAAGTCGATCTCGCGCGCGCGCGCGCGCGCGTGATTGCGCCCGAGCGAAGTGTGACGTCATTTGTTCGTATAAAAAGTTAACGACAAGAAGGTAATCACGAGCACGGATATGATACATATTATAATTGAAATTCTCTCGATCGACTTCTCGCCGACGATGTCCTGTATGATATCCGCTTATTATAACATTATAGCGGCTGAAACTGAAAGTCACTTTGTATCTAGCGCGCGAATACACATATTTTCCCGCGTTATACACATTGATTATAAACGAGATATACACGCGTGTAAGAGCGCCAAGTATCTTGTTGCCACATCTACGCGCGCATATGCGGCGATGTCGTAAAATAATTTTCTGGCGACATTAATAGATAATCGAGGATGAAAGTGGTCGTGCAAGAGCATTGGCCTTGCAAGGACGATCGTATGATCATATTATTTCATCGTGCGAATTTACTTCTCGTTGTGTCACTCACTTATTTTGCGAAATCTGACGTGATAATTTGAACGCGTTATAAAAAAAAAAAACCGTCGCGTATAATATATTTCTTCTGCGTACCGTCACTCAACTTACATTATAATTTGTTTAACAATTATAAAGAATTTGAAGATAGAATTATAGATTATAATTTTATCAAATCTTATGTTAATCAATTTCTTTATATTAGCTTCAAAGCGATATGACATCAAATAAGCCGAAATGTTCAGAAAATAATTTGGTAAAACTTCCCTTTAAAGGGAGACTATTCCAATAACATTTTTACATATATTAAAGATCGTTCTTCTATGAATAACAAAGTCATTGCCGTTGTTTATTGTTTGTTAAAACGTTGTTAAGAAAACAATTTGACACTTTCTTTTGAGAGAGGCTTCTTCACCGACCTTCATATTGTAAAGATCTCATTCTCCCGCGCTTCCCACACGTGCACGATGTAAGCAAAATATTTACTTCTCAAATATATACACAATGTCGGAAAACAATCGACTATTATGAAACTTTTTTTTAAATAATTTTTTAATGAACGACAACTAAAAGTCCTTCTAAAAGTTACTCAGAAGAATGATCTCTATAATATATATAAAAGACTTTATAGGTCAGTGGAGAAGCCTCCCCTAAAGACTAGTTTCATCAATAATTTTTGTATCTATTAATTTTGCAATACCTGCATATCCTGCGCTTTGTTCGTCACGGTATTAAATATAAAAATGATTAATTTTGGATTTATCAATACGGGCCGAAAATACGATAAATTATTTAATTGTTTTATAGAAGACCTGTTTGTGTTATAAAAAAGAACTTTTTAATGCATTTTCAGAGATTTTTTCTCTTTATTTCTTCATCGATTGATATAAAAAGAGAATTACAAAATGACTTTATTATTTCTGGAATAAGAGAGAAGATGCTCTCGAAAAGTAAAACTTCGAGATACATAAAATAGAGACCTAGAGAAAAACACTCTGTGTACGAACAAATTTAATTTTTGCGGAGGCGTCGCGCGTTATGTATCGCTCCAATTTTCTTGCAACGCGGTCGTACGAGCGACCGTGTAATTCGTTATCAAGGCGTTCGTGCTTATCAGCGTGACAGAACACATCGCACTGTATATCGATCCGGTTCGCGACTCATTGTTGAACGGACGTGCCGCGAAGCTAGCCGCAACAGTTTACAATTTTTCGGCGCGGGATTTTACGGCAAAACTCGCGCGTCGCACGTTTTTCTGGAATTGGGCCACGGTATATACGAGCGTGTGTATCACTCGCCGGCGACTTTACTTTCCATTCAACGACAGCATCGTCCAGCATCGGGTCTCCCTATACGTGAGTCGTCACCTCTTCGAGCGAGATCCCGTCGAGTTGCGCCGAGAAGAAACGTGCTCTCATCTCGAGACTCGCCTCCGTTTCGACGAGTCATCGCTCGCTCGTTCGAGAAAACTTATTTTACAGTGGACTCTCGATTACAAGCTAGTCGAAGAAGTCGTGAGATTCCGAAGAAATTGATCCGCGTGTTGAGTAATGTGGACAAACGAGTGTTAAATACAAATACGCGATAAAAAAAAGAGAACGCACTCTCTCGTCTATCTATTAACTATAATATCGAAAAACTACCGTGTATAGTTCCCTCATTTTGGATCGTCGTTCGGTCTGTCAACAAAATACTACGTCGATGGACGATCGATAGACGTAGATATCGCATACGTGACAATCGACAAATATTCTCGGGCAATTTCTGTTATCGATAAGTAATTGCGGCTCGAGATAATCGCTTGCCGATTGTACAATATCAAGATATTGTGCAAGTTTACGTAACGCGCGTGCAAATGAACGATTCGGGGGCGCAAAGTAAATAGAGCTCGTGTTCTTTGTGTCACATTAAATTCGATAATTATATAGATAAATTTTATTAATTAGTACGGAACACATGCCACACTTCTTGCTTACAGATGTAAAGGAGAAAAAAAAAAGACGATCGAGCGAAAGTCTCGCTCGGAAACTGGTTGGTAAGCAAAGATGAATGCATGCGATAAAGTATCACCGAGCACTTTACACGCGTATTTTTCATCGTGTGTTTACTTTATCGTAAAAAAAAACGATTGCGTGCGTATCATTTTGTATGTATTTCTCATAACACTGGAAAGATAACGTTTCCAAAATGTCAAGATATTGATAAGGAGATGATAAATCAGCGAGCGCGTAAACGGCGTTTAGCTAATTGCGGAAAGAAAAGAAGAAAAACGATAGCGGCCGATTATTTTTAAATGCCCGTGGAAATTCCGAGCGCTCTCGACGAAGTCAGCGGCGTTACCGAGAAGTCGAGGGAGAGAAAGAGAGAGAGAGAGAGAAAGAGTGTTGGGCGCGTGTAGAAAAATTGCCACCCCGACGGGTTTTTCGCCGGAAACGTTTGTAAAAATAAGACTCGGAGTTTCGCGCGCGCGCGCGCGAAAGTACGTACCCTTCCGTAAGCTCGGCGCGAACAATTAGAAGTCCGCGGGAACGAGACGACAGACAAGAAACACAGCGCGCTCACTGTCGTCAGACCAGAAATCCGGGATACGGAATTAGCCGTCGTGGCGGACACGGACCAGCGCCGTGAAGAGCATGTTAAGAGGGTTTTATACCTTTCTGCGGTTTAAAGTGCGCGGGGGATGACGGGAGCGCGCGGCGCCTTAAAACTGCTCTCTCGCCACACCGTCGTACAATAATTCTTTCAACGTGCCAGCGCCGGATGATACATGACGACGTTCGCCGTGCCCGCAAATTGCCGGGTTGCGCGAATAAAAGCCGTCAAATTAGGTGGAAGAAAAATATGCGCCTTGTCGATTTTTTTTTTTTTTTTTTTTTTTTTGAGATCGACGCATTGAATAATTCAACGAGTCGGTGGTGAACCGTCGCGCAATTAAACAAGTTAATTGCACCTCCCGATCGCGTTAAGGAAAGTATCGAAAAAGTTGTTCGTGTGCGCGCGAAAGAATATGAAAAGATTAATTAATTTCTCCGCAAATCGCGTTGCGAACGAAAATACGGTTTCGCGACTTCGCAATTAGATGCTAATTGCTACATCTTGTTGCTAATTGTATTAATGAAGATTTCGTTGCGAGAGAGAGAGAGAGAGAGGGAGAGAGAGAACTTTCGCTCGATTGAGGCAATTTGAGAAACGCAGATGAAGCGGCTGACAACAAAGAAACTTCCGTCGGGAACGTGTCAGCCCGGTTAATAAAATTACGCAATTCTTCCGAGAAACCGCGGGCGGCCGCTCGGTTGCGTAATAAATGCAATTAGGGTATGCGAGCATTGTTTCGACTTTCGCTCGAAAAATCTATCATGTTTGAGTGCCCGTTTCTGGTTCTTCTTTTTCTTCATCTTCATCATCATCTTCTTCTTCTTCTTCTTCTTCTTCCTCCTCGTTTTCGCGCGGTCCGCACGTGTAGCGAACACGTGAATATCCGCTCGCGTGACGTTTACGCGGCTAACTTTACGGTTTTATTTGTACTTGCAGGATTATGGAAATGCGGATCTGCGAGCGCGTCTGACGATCAGCCGAGATCATGGCCCTGACTGTCGTTCCCTCGACCCGCGTTTTCAATGGAAACGGTGAGTCACTTTTTAATAAAAGTGCACGCGCCTATAACGGGAGATCGTTAGCCGTGGCGAACGGAAATGTAACACGCAATTTCATTTTCCACAATGATACCTCAACCGAGTTCGAAATAAAATGAATTTTCCACATTCAACATCGTATCCGTTTTCACACTTTACGCGTTTCTCTATTTATTATAAATTATACATTATTAAAAGAGAGAGAATTTAAATTTAATAATAATTTTGTATTATATTATTAAATATATAGTTTTTTTTATATTATATTATTTTTCTCAAAGAGAATTTTGAAATGTAATAACATATACTTTAAACTATATTATTAATTTACATTTGACAGTACATTATTAAATATAATTAAATATAATTTTTAATTAAATATAATTTTTTTTCTTTTTCTATCATTTGTTACATTTACTTGAATTTTTTAATATGTTTTTTTTATTTGTTTTAACACTTTGTATGTGTAATCTAAACTGATATTGTTGTTTTGCTTTGAGTTATAACAATATGCAAATAGAGAAATACACCTGACACGTCGATCATACCGACCGTCTCAGATTCCGAGACGCAGAATATCGCGACGCCCGAGACACGGAGTTTTCATTAAGTCATTGTCGCGTATATATCGTGTGATACACTATAGATGCATATAAGAGAACACACGCGATGACGCGCACAAACGGAATCCCCGTGCACATCCCCGCGGCTAACGAACTTCGCGAGAGATTATTATTACCGTGTCTCTCTGGATGGCCGCCAGTGGTTACAACATATTTCGGTTTACATTGCGCCGCGGCCATTAACCTCGAACAAAAACGAGCACGGACAATTCGACCGCGATGGACAATCCGCCCGATCGATTTGCTACCAACAATAGATTTCCTCCCTAACCACGGAAAACGTCTTTTACTCGATCGCGATCGAAATTGCGCGGCCGTCGATCGAAATTGTGATTATTCGAGTTTAAGTAAAAGTACGCGCATTATTTTGTTTTTTTCACGTTCGAATATAAGTCGGCGCGTCTTCGATACTCAAATAAATCAATCAACGATTAGTTGGTTTCACATTCGAAAGAAATACGATGCTACTTGAACAGAGCGGAAAAAAAGCCCGCAGAAATAATATCTGCGTTATCTCGATAATAACGAATATCTATATAGCCTTGACCAGTTGTCGCGGAGAGCAAATACTCTTATCGCAGATAAATATTGGATCAACGAAGTGTTGTTTTGTACTCGCAGTGGGGACGCAGGCGTACGTTTCCGGATCGACGGCGGGCTCGAAATGTCTGTGCTGCCCTTACGGATATCACATCGATCTGGACTTCGTGCGCTACTGCGAGGCAATTGCAGCCGGAAGCGCCGGCGACAGGTCCACCGCGGAGAGACGCAAGAAGCGAGAACGTCGCAGACAATGTCAGTCAATGGAGGTTCTCCTCGGCCTGGTAATTAATTAGCAGTATACCTTACTTCTAGTTACGTGTGTATTGAAAGCGCCATTGTGCTGCGGTAACGAATAGTGAAACCGGTTATGTATTAGCGGCGCGCAATTTCCCGGATGCTTCCCGTGTCAGTTATGAAAGGCGAAACAATTTGGCGAATCTAAAGTACGCAGTTGTTTAGACGTTGTGTGTACAAAAATATTTAACGTGAGAAAATAATTTTTAAAAATTTCTAAAAATTATTACATAAATATCGCATCTAATCAAAGTTTGTATCAAGTTGCCGCGACAAGAAAATTTGTCGACGTCAACGATAAGCGTCGCTTCGCGACGAAATCGCGAAGACGACACGAGAGATAAATTGCTCGACAAAGCGCGCGCGCGCTGCGACGCACCAAAGCATAATTCACATCGGACGTTGCGACAAGAAGTCTCGTGTTCTTTAGCCCGTTTCCTTTATCTCTCGTAGGTGAGTCCGGCGCTGGCGGGAATAGAAGCCGAATTGCCGAAAATACCGCAAGAATGTACGACCGCGAACGGCGTGGCCGCGCCACCGAGATCGAATCGTCCGCCGAGGCAGCCGGGAGATTCGCAGCCCTCGCCAGTCCTGGACCTCAGCGACGTCGTAGGCGACTTCGAGGCGACTCTCAGACGATCCTCCAGGTCAACGAGGTTCTCCGATCGTCGGCCCATCACGGAGACCGGTAAGACAATCTTCTCTTGTCGATCGTAGCGGAAAATATATTAAACGTTGAGCTCTTATCGCGTCAACAATAATTACATGATAATATACATAAGATAAAATAATTTTCTAATTATATAGTTGTTCGAGACACGATATATGTTATATAGACATCGCGTCAAGAATTTGCAACGCGATTTTTATTTTTGTTGTGGACCGCGCAACGTTGTCGGTAACGCGTGTCGGCAACACAATGTAACCTTCACTTTTTCGTTGACGTGGCAAACAACGAAATCGTTTTAAACGTTTCGCTGCCAACGTGCGATAAATTGCGCCGATAAATTAGGTTTTAGACAGACTTGATCAGTGAAACCAATCAGTGAAACTATTTTCGAAGCGCTCTTCATGTTCCACTTTGACGTTTTTTTTTCGAAGTCACCGAGCACATCGGTGAAACAAAAGGCAATCTCGATAGCGAAACGAACGGTAAAATTTGCTCGAGCGAATTCTTCTTACAAAGAAAATCGGTGCATCCGGGTAATTGCGAAAAAACGATCCCGCGTGAAAAAAAAAACGACGAAACGAATCAAACGTTGCGGCGGTGAAGAGAGCGGAGTTGAATAAAAAAAAAACAAAACAAAACAAAACAAAAAGAGATCTCCGATAATTTCACGCACATTAGATTTCCTCGCGCTGAATCCGCTCGCGACCATTTTGGGATTCTCCATGGCCTAATGACCTGCTATGTTATCGCGAGCGAAATCGGCCTCTTCCGTCTCTTCTTCGGAAGGAGGAGAGAGAGAAGAGCCTTCGCTTTGAAGTCGGCACCGCGCCGGAACCCATTAATTATTTCATTATGCGATCGCCTTGTTACGGACATCCGAGCTAATTTCACGAGGTCTCGCCCGCGAACAAATCGCCGCGGAAATCGCATTGTCTGACGCCGTCGATGGAGAAACCGCGTCGCGCGCGCAATCGATTTTTATAATCGGGAGTTAATTGCGCCGAGAGCTTTCGTCAAGCCGTAGGTGATAAACGTGCAACGCGCGGAGTCTTCCGCCGTGGTTTACGACCTCTTCCGTTTGAATTCCGCGATGCAAATTGCGCGGCGCGAATTTTCTCCGCACGATGCAACATTGTTTCATGATATAATTATGGGAAAGATGCATTCCCCTTTCTCGCGGCTTGTTGTACCGCGCGATGATGATGTCGAATTAATTCAGACGAGGAGGTTTCTCTCGCTCGTTTCGTTTGCGGAATTTTTTGCAGAAGCTGCACAAAGTGATTAAAATTTCATCAATTCATTGGCAATTATATTTCACAAAACGAGGAAAAAAAAAGCGAAAGAAACGCTGCACACAGTTTTGTTTTCTCCCGTTTCTTTTTATTATACTTTATTAAACTCAACAAGAACTTACGCACTTACAAATTAATAAGCGATCCGTATCACGAGATGTGCGGCGTACACGCAATAAGGAATATATTCATCAAAATAATATAAATTCGAAATTTTATAACTTCTTTAAGTCGCTCGCTCGCCTTTAATTAGGAAGGGAACTGCGTCGCATTTTTTTTTTTTTTTTTTCCCGAACGCGAATTCTCAGCTTTATCAGATATGTCTTTTATAAAACGCTGCCTCGATCACCGTTATTTTTGTTAAACGCCTTCAAAACGGCTTATCTCGCCATTACCTCGAGAAGCCGAGCGTGTCTCGTAGCGGTTCGCGCGCAGTGGCTTTCAAATTTTTACCGTGTTTTTATTTTTACACGAAGCGTGTGTATCGCGGTAATTTTTTTTAAGCGCAAACAATTTTTATAATTATATTGCGGTAATAAAAAAAACCTTAGCTACGGCAAAAAGAAACATTTCTCTGAACGCAAACAGGAAGTTTGGAAATCATCGTGGAAGGGTATCGTGTATCGGTCGGTGTTGAGTCAGTCTCGCTTTATTCGTGAATGATTGAAAAATGAGACGGTCGCTGATACACCCGACGTTATGACTTTTTTTATTTTGCTCGTGAGGCCGTACACTCTCACCCGGTAATCTCGAGATGCCGGCGGTGGCTTTCGCATGCATTTCACTCTCTCGCGGCGATTAAAATAAAGACGGTCTGTGCTGTGTACCCGGTTATCCGATTCTGTTTCACGCGGCGACAATCGCGTCAGTTTCTCACGACCAGAGAACTTAATCGCGAAAAGAGAAGGAGAGAGAAAGAGAGAGAGAGAGAGATTTCTCTTTGTTCCACTCTCGTTTCGCGATTTATCGTGCAACCGACAACGGCGGCCGACAACGGAAACGTGTCGCAAGGAAGAAAAAAACGGCCTCCCGGTATCTTCTATTCAAGTCTTAATTAGCATCGTGCGATCTTCGCGCGAGAGTGCGAAAGAGGAAGAGGTAAAACAAAAGTGTCCTGAAGAAGTGACAAGGAGATTTGAACAAGGAGAGATCTCGAGCAAATTGGATTGTGTTTTATCTTTTCTCAAAATAACTCATTACAACGTTAATTGGGTAAATTTGGAAATAATACATATTTCAGAATTAAATATTAAAAATTGTATCTCTTAATTTCGACACTAAATAGTTCGCGAAATTGTATACTTTTTCACTTGTTAAGCTGTTATCTTGTGACTACCGGAAATGCGGCTTTACCGATAATTTCAATATCACACGCGAGTTTTCACTGAATTACGTAAGTCAGTCTCGAGTCAATCGTTCAAAAAAGATATAGCGGTATAGAGCTGCTCTTCGAAGCAGAAGAAAGTCCCGTCATCCGTCGTCGAACTTCCATGAGAGAGAGAAAGAGAGAGAAAAACGTGTAACAAATTGCAACTCGAGAGGCAACGAACGAGATGAGGCGGGAGATCTCATCTCGCGAAACGCGCATCGAGTTAATGACCGCGAGGAAAAAAAAATCGATGCATGTCGAGCCGCCAATTATCAGATCGTCAGGTATAATTCATATCGACGTCAATTCACATCTCTGGCGATCGAATACCTTGGCAAACAAGCTACTTTGATAAAACCGTCGGCTCGATTAAATCCCACTTGAAGACCACGCCTGATCCTACCCTTTTAATCGCGCGTCACGTCGATTGCGGTTTCTTGTGTATAGCTTCAATAATACGCGCTACTCCTAAATCGCGCTTCGGAGAGATAGTCACCGACCGTTTCTCCTCGCGGCCACGCAGCAGATAGCGTATGTGTGTGTGTGTGTATGTGCGTTATAACGTGTTCGCGAGGCTCGCGCTGCGGAACGCGCCGGGGAAGCCGGCGGTGCATGGCTGGAACCACCTGCTTCCGGTCGTTGTACCGACGTCGGTTGCATCGGCGGCAGCGTGCGATGTTTCCACCCGTGTTACCCCGGCAGCTTGGACCGAACCACGCACACGTTACTCCCCTCCCTCCCTCCCCGTTCGTCTGCGAATTCGGCGCATCACGAAGATGCACCGCGCGATGACGCAATCGCATTTGCAAAGCGGACACCGGCCTCTAACGGAGCTCCGATAACGATATTAAAATCGGCAAAGGGAACGCGCGATAACGATATTATTTATATTCAGGAAATTATCGTTTGATTTGGTCTCGGAATATAATTTTGTTTATTAATTAAGAAAAAAAAAGTATATTGATTCTTCTGTACTTATTTTAGAATTTTCAATTGCAATTTTAATAATTTTTTCTCATACTTCTATTTATTCACATTCTTCCTGTCTTGATCAATACTAAGAGTGGAAATTCCGCTCGGCACAGGGTGTGTGTATGTTTTAACATTTAATCAACGTAATACGATACTTTCATAAAATATGCAGAATTTCGGAGCGAATCGCGCGCGACGTCGTGTCCGATGAGGAAAGTGTGTTAAGCGGTGCGCGTTACGGTAATAACGAGGTGTTGGTCGCTGTCATAAACAGAAACGAGTCGCTGAAGTTTTACCTCAAGTCAAGCGCGCTCCGAAAATAGTCGGTGCGCAGTCACGAAGAGAGAAAGAAAGACCGTGGCGGCGATTAAACTTCCAACGAGAGTTGGAGTATCGCGTGGAAACGATTAGGTCGCGATTTGATGAAAACGGCTTGTGACTTCATCGCTTTAGCCATTTCGAGGTGGCAACCTTGTCCGGGCAAGGTGGTCGCATATGGTCGCCAAGCACCTGTCGCACACACGCGCGCGCAACTGGTTCAACTATTTCCGAAGCACGCGCATCGGGAACGAACGAAAATACGATTGCGAGAACGCCGAAGGTGTGTAACGTAAAGATAAATCCGACGACTGGCGTAATCGAGAAGGACACGTCGCGCAAATAAACGACGCAAATAAATAACATAAGCAGATTCCGACGCGCCTTGGGGTGGTTGAGGGGGGGGGGGACGTTCCCCCCTTCCGTGGCGTGTGTACATAACGTAATCCTGAATAATTGTCATTTATCAGACTTAAAATTCGGGTTCGTGCGTGCGCAAACAAATAACCCAATTAATTATTTAAAAGAGAGAAGCGATTTATACACGCCTGTTTGACGACTTTGTATTATACAACCGCGATTTAAAGTTGCTGCTGTTCGCGCATGTTTTTAATTACAAGATTGCGAATGCTGATCGATCAATTTTCGAATGATCAATGAATATTCTCAGCTGTTACACATAGAGACTCGGCGCATATTATAATTTAATATTAAGAAAATATAAACAATTACTTTTCCACGCGCAATACATCTTCATTGAAGTAAAAGCTAATTAATTTATCCAACATTGGCTGAGCATTATCCAATTATTGTTGCATTATCAGAGACAGATGATATTAATTAATAACGCGTATGAAAAACATTTGTAAACGAATATTCGCAGGATGTAAACTTCTCTTTCTCTTTCTTTCTCTCTCTCTCTCTCTCTCTCTTCTCTTCTCTCTATTTCGAGTTCGTCATTAATTTTGTTCACGTCATTAACTACGTCGTTTCCCACCGAAACTTTCTTTCAAGCGCAACGAAAGCGCACACAATCAATTATTTCTCGCTCCGGCGCAACAGCGCGAAATTCCAGTTAGTACGAATTTAACTGTAAACAAAGTCATGAATATAAAGAGCTCGCGGCAACAACACAAATGCCAACACACTGTGACTAAACTGTATATGCTGATGAAATTTGTAGACGCAACTTCTGCGCTCCGATTTTGCCGAAAATTTAATTCGACGATGATCATGTTTCCGCAACATACACGTGTTGACTTTCCCCCGTTCCTATTATAAATATGTATTCGAAATTTATCATCGAAAATTTACACGATCTCGTTCACATATCTAGTTATTACACCATTCAACATGTAGAAGAGAATTGTTGTCCGAGATAAATTAAAAGAAAAAAAAAAAAAAAAAAAGAAAAGTCCGTGATAAAGATGTCTCGCGACAGCGCGAAGAGCGCGTTTTTGTTCGCGCAATCAAACCAGAGCGGGGAAGGGGAGCCGGATACCGCAAAGTTCTTTTTCCCCTGTTTAGCAAATCGTCGTAGCACATCGCGAGCAGCCGCGAGGAGACCGGCGAAGGAAGATACGCTCTCCTAACCCCTTCTCCTATTCACCTTAGCGTGAACGAACGGCTGGCCCGAGCACCGAACGGCAACACAGTAGTCAAACGCTAACTGTCGCCGTCGCGGCGAACAGCGGCAAAGCGAACGGCGCGCGGCGGTTTGTATATCGGGACGAGCGGGTCGAAAAAACGAACGAAACGTATCAAAGTACGAATTTGTAACAAAGTACGTATTTATCGCGCGCGGCCGACACGACGATGTGATCGGCTCCTCGTGCGCGTGCCAATTTTATCGCCAATCGAGAAGTCGACTAGGACCGAGCCGGTTGTGCGCTTGTGCGAGCGCGAGAATTCGCTCTCCGGGTCCGACCCAATTCGAAACGTGTTACATTTGCACTGACTTCAGCGTGGTAAAATTCGGCGTGTCATGGCGTTCGTGCGATGACTTCGACGCTTCGACGACGCTTCGACGACGAACGGCTGTTTCATCTTGAACTCGGCGGTGACTTCGTCATCGAAGAAATCGGGCGGGAAATCGAGCGAAATTGCGACGACGATCGCTCGAGAGCGGTTTCACAACCGGCTTTTTGCGGCGAAAGAAGATAACTCGGAGCGAAGAGCGCGGAGTGCGCGCGAACATCGATCCGGATTTTTTGGCGCTACTGGAGAGACGCGTCGCTATGAAGTTGATCGCAGACGAAGTCGTGATTAAAAACCTCATTAGATACCCGTTAGATAAGCTGAAATTTTCAACGCGTGATTTGCTGGAAGAAGAATGATCTGTTTTTCAAACAGCAAACGATTGATTCGAGAACACAATAGATCTGACGACGTGACAAAGGGACGACATCGACCATAAATCGATCCATGAAATTCTAATGCGAAAATCGAGCGACCTATGAATGGACAATTGAGACAATTTAAATAAGAAAAAAAATAGAGATCTGAGAGAGTACTATATATGGGACCGCTGTCATGAATACGATACATTATATCGATAACTCGCATCACTTTAACGTCGAAGACTGAATCTTTTTGTTAAAAACAATCTATTGAACGTGCGATATAATAAAGGCACTAAACAACGAAAGAAGTATTGATTGCTTCTTTTTTTTTTACGTAATATTATCTAATAACATAAAGAATATAAAAAGAGAAAACGGAAGAGAAAAATCTTTCTTTGAAAATCGGACGCAATCCACGACGGAGTTGAAGTTGATATCTGATCGAAGTGAGGTAGTCGACGACTTCAGCAAACTCGACTTCAACCAAGCACCTATAAAAACAACGCATAAGAAGCGCATTTTCTTTCACGAGAGAAGCGAACAGCATCAGATCCACAGCGGGAAATCGATAAGCGGCAAAAATGGGGGTCAAGAACTTCATCATGAAGAGAATTCCCTTCTGCAAGAAGATGAAGGCGAAGCGGAAATATCGTGAGTTCGCTAAAAAAAAAACAAAACAAAAAAATCATTCTCTCGCACGGATCTATTTTTTTTCACTCGTCACACGTTGCAAAATCCATCTTTAGCTTTTGTACACTTGTCGGTCCGCGGGTTTCCGCGGAAAATAAATTTGAGCGAGACGTTATCGTTATATTATTGCGTCAGTATTTTCCTCGCCTCGTTTTTTATGCAATTCAGTGGATGCGTCAAGATGCTATTGTTTATCGCGGAATGATTAGCGTCACTGTGGGCGACACGCGCAATTAACAAGATACCATATCTAAGACCAGACAAGTCGAATTCATTATCAAGTAGCTAGTGAGCGCGGCGAAAGCAAGTGTGTGTTATCTCTTATTTGCGGTTGCTTCGAAAAACGATCGACCTCCGCGCGCGTGATCGGCTTCTTTCTTTCTCTCTCTCTCTCTCTCTCTCTCTTTCTTTCTCTTTTTTTTATCTTTCGTTTCTTTATATGATCGCATCCGATCAACGTTGTTGCGCGTGGTGCCGCGGGAGATGCCATTTTCCGTATTCGACAAGTGTATCTGTCTGAAACGCGAACGAACGAGAAATGGAGGTGCCAAGGCAGACAACGTCGCGGAATCGAAGTGTCAGTGTTCGAAAAGTCTCGTTTGCGCATCTCGTTATCGCATATACGACGGAAACCTCATTTGTCAGGAATATGGTCGGGGAGCCATGACGAGAGAGAATTGGCATCGTGTCATAATTCACGTTTATTTATTTTTTCTTCGCATCTCTGCGTGTTAATTTAATCGTGTTAATTTAATTTAAACAAGGAAGAATTTTTGAACTGAATAAAGAGAAAAGATGACGAAGATTGCTTTTCCCTTAAACGGTCAATCTTACGAGTCTCCGCGAATAAACGTCAACAGTGACAGCCGACATCGTCCGACAGGCGAACTCTTGGCACACGCAACTCGGGGGGAGAGACGGACAGACTCGCCTTATTAATTTCTCTCGCTTGTTTCTCGTACAATGAATTTATTGCGGTGTACGTCTCGTGATTGGCACACGCCAGCCATATGTACAACACACATTTGTTCCGCGACTTTCACGGTGCCGGGAGATCGGAGCGCGTTTAGCCTTTTTTTTTTTTTTTTTTTTTTTTTTTTTCGTGATTCGAGCGCATCAACGTTTAATAACACTGCACATACAGGATGTCCAACGATCGCGCGACATTAATTCTAATGACATATTTCTCCGGAGCGACTCAGATGAGTTCGAAGAGGAGAACGGGGGCGACTTCTCCTGGCGGACACGCAACTACCTTTATTTTTTTTTTTTTTAGTATCGAATTTAATATCCGAATGTCCGTAATTAAGAAAACAACCTTAAATTCAAACGTCGCGAAGCATATATTATTGTTGACTGTGTGTTTCTTCTGAGATCTCGCCTGAAGGTCCGTTTCTCTTCCCATCGCTTGCAACTTCGATTTTATTGATGTCTCGCGAAAACAATAATTTTCCAGAAAATTTGCTATTAAAATTCTATCCTGAAGGGTATGTACATCGCATAAATAACGTCGGTCACGAATCGCGTGCTGAAAATTCCCCTGTCGCAACGAACCGAGAGAGGCATATCATCACGACATTGTCGAAGGAATTCGCCGCGACGTACATATGTCATGCATTTCTTCATTGTACGGCGCTACTCGAGATAAGACTCCTCCTGCGTGTATGTGTGCGATACGTGGTTGCAAAACCACGTCGATTAAAAACATCTCGAATGGAACAGGTGAACTCTGTCTGTGGGAAAACGTTGCATAAAAATATACGTGTCAAATAAAAACACGTGTATAAAAATACGTGTGAAAATATCTTCAATTATTTCTCCGCGTCTATTGTCGTGTAGAATAATGCGACGTGCGCACAGAACGTTATTATATATGACACGCTATCAGTAGATTAATTAGATATTTCTATTTAAAAAAATCACTTTACGATAATATAATAATTTCAATAACATTGTACACAAAAAAGTGTGGAAAATATTAAAAAAACTATAATAATTATAATATAATTTATTCTCGGAAACAAATAGTCCGTAAAAATGTTTTTTTTTTCAAGAAAATATTTTTCACAGAATTTCTGTGTCGCAGAAAAGAATCAGTTTAATTTAAATTCTCCTAGTTAGTATAAAGTTGTAGAAAAGTGTGGTGTGGATCTCAAGAGAAAAAGGTCTCGATTAAAGTGGACATTCCAATGCAGAGTGCGACTGCACTTTTTTGCAACAGCTGATAAAACTAATTTGTTTCTTTTATATACAATGTAATGTGTCGTTAATAATTTACGTAATTGTTTTACGGCTGATTGTTTCAGATAGCACGAATGGAACAGCACCGGTGCAAAATGCGGTCCAGACGGATCATCCGACAACGGATTCCGACAACGCCAGCATCGGAAGCGGCAATTCGAATCTCAGCACTGGCGCACTCCAGGCACGATATTTATTTTTTTACATATATTATTATAAATAATATATTTAAAAAAACCTCTGCATCTCTGCGCGCGCACACACGTACACACACACAGAAAGAAAAGTGAATGATTAAAATTTTACAAAAATTTTAAATCATAATTTTGGCTTCGAGCATTTATAGAATTTTTTTCTGATCTTACCTCATTATCTTCATTTTGCTCTGACGCACACACTCACACACTTCCATTAGTTACCCTCTTTTATTCGAACTCCCATACAACACAAAGACACTCACGCAAGACACGTGTGCAATACAT